>JAIPRM010012421.1:0-12126 GCA_025469315.1 Stegophylla sp. TES_Ste_2020 | reverse complement strand
CCTAGATTCTCCTGTTGTATTTCGGAGATAGGTTTTGAGACGGCGCATTATAATAAATTTGATAATATCAATACCTATTATTGTCGTCATCCAGCAAAATCCACACAAAATAATAATTTTTTGATTTCATTGATTTTTATTTATAATTCCTATTTCAAATGTAATAATAGTAATTCCATAATAAAAAATTTAACACATGACTTTTTATAGGGGGAGGTCAAACCCCTAAAACCCCCCCCCGTCGGTACGCCACTGATTATTCATCATTTTCTGTTTTACAATTTTATATGGTGTAATTATTTCTTTTTCTTTTTTATGTACTAAATCACATATATTTTAGATTCTAAGCGGAGTTAAGAAGCTTATGATTTTACAATGATATCTACTTTTTTTCTTTCTCGAAACACATTTTCGAATAGAAATACTTGAACAATAGTTTCGATCAGTATCTCTATAGATCCAAAATCACACCCATGTGGTATTATAAAGAGTTCATTTTTCAAATTTCATGATATTTTTTCCAAAAACGGGGTAAATCTTTCGAAAACTTAACAAAAACGGTAAACTTATAAATTTCTATTACCGGAATTTTCATAAAATTGAAAATTATTTTTAAACATAACTTCAAAAAAAATTTAGCTAAAATTTTTAAACTTTCAAAACTTCTATAAACTGCCACAAGAACATTTCGTAAAAATTTCGAAAACATTTGATAAATTCTGAGTTAAGTATAGCATTTTGATTATTGGAAATTTTTCGTTTTTTTGTAAGTTTTATCTCATAAAATTTTTAACTCTTCATATTTTGACTTAAAAATTAAATATAATCTCACTCACAGATATGTCTAACTGTCATCGTAAGCCAACTTTTTTCTCTACAACCATTTAAAGTTAGCATTTCGACAGAATTCGTTAGTTTTACCTAAAATTATACACTTAAACGTTTATAAAATAAAATTGGTTCAACCGAACTTTATGATACTTGGTACTTAGGTGGAAAATTTAATTTCAAATATTTTGGTGAAATTAAATTTTTATAGACGAATAACTAAATATTTTACAAGAATTTGACTACATTTGTAGTTTACGAACACCTAAAAGGTTGGTAATGTTTTTTTACCGTTTTATATACTTTTTGTACGTTGGTGTGAACTTAAATTCACATGCATCAATAGTATTCTAATTATTCTATTTTGAAAATTCAATATTTTCAGATATCATATTAAATATCTACTATTTCAACTGTTTTCAGTGTTATTTTGTAGTCAATCGGGTTCAAAACCCATCTGGTAAATAATCATTTCTTGCATTTTTTTCAACCGCAACTGACACGATCAGTACTTTCTATATTTCAGCGAAGTAATGTTGATATACGATAATTAGAGCCTCTTTATTACTTTATTATGATGTTCATATTTTACTGAAATTTGAAATTATTTATGGAATATTCATTAGGTGTAAGGGAATACATTAGAAATCAATTTTCGTTTTTCGTAAATGTTGTATCTGACAAAATAATTTTTAGTTCACCATTTAAGTTCAATGCGTGTATGTCAGTACCTATAAAATTTATAAGATCAGTGTAGAATCACACAAAAATTAATAAATCGACTTTCGATCAAATAGTGATATTAGTACTTATTATCGTAATTAAATTCATTGGAGAGACTAAAAATTTAATAAAAAATATTTAATACTGCGTGAACGTTCGGGTTAAAATGTTTAGAAAACAAAAATAGTTTATCGAATTGTATAAACAATAAGCAACAGTGGCGCAACCAAGGGGTGTGTTTTGGGTGTCTGAACAACTCTCTTGAACCATATTTATGAAAATTTCAATGATCATTGAAAAAAAGAAATCCTTTTAATTATACAATAATTATAATCTCTATTAATTTAGAAATATATCATGGTAAATAAACATATTATTTCAACATTGCTCACTATTTTATAAAATATTTAACATTAGGTTATCAATAGGAGTTAGAACATCCATTACAAATTATAATTGGCAATAATTTATTATGATATAGTAGAAATCAAGAAACAAGTTAGGTATCTATTCAAAAAAATAAGTATTGTTGTTTAAAGTCTAATCAAATTATCGTTAATCGTTATCAATCTACCAACTATCGACAATGTAGGTAGGTGAACATATATTTTAAAGTTACCTATACCATATTCATACTGAAAAATTCTTTTTAATTTTTAGAGAAACTTAAAACATTCTTTAAAATATTGTCGAATATGCGATGCAAAATTTTACTTATGTACTAGGAACAACGTTATATTATAAATGTTAACTCAGAGAAAAGGCAGTTAGATTTTGTTACATGAAATTTTTATTCAATGAATTCTTGTTAAGTGTTCATTAACATTGAATATAATTTAATATTTAAATAATTATAGTAGAAATTTATAGGTGGACACCCCTCTTGAAAAATTCCTAGTTGCGCCACTGATGAACAATAATAATAGTAGCCAACGGACGAACGACGCCGCTGAATAATATTACCTAAAACGATCGCGCACTGCGCTGCAGGTTTACAAGAAATACGCGACGACCGCGATGCGGACGGAAGAAACTTCGAAAAAGTCTAGTCTCAATGTACTGAATAACATCTATATAATCTACGCCTTTCTCCACCTTGTCATGCATATAAAATTTGTATACACAATTGAGTCTCTCGAACGGCAGATTCCCGAACTAGAGACTAGTCATCGTTATCGGTATTTTTCACTCGTAATAGTATTAAATGACATCAAACTATTTCAAACTTCTTCAAACTATTTTATTGTGTTACTACTTTTTTTTATGGGGAGTCGCAGTCTCAAAGACTCCCCTGACAAGCCGCCACTGATTATAATGTAACTCGTTGTACAAATTTGATCATTTATTTAATTTAACATGACCTCAATAGCTCAATTATATGTAAGTCTAAAAGACTTAAATAAATCTTGAAAATCGTAAGTCAACTTTTTTACTCTATAGTCGTTTGAAATTGGCATTTTGGTGGAATTCGTTAATTTTAACTAAAATTACACACTTTAACATAGATCAAAGAAAAATGGTTCAGGTTCAACTGATCTTTTTCAAACTTGGTATATAGGTGGAGAATTACATTGATGTAAATATGTCGGTAAAATAAAATTTTTTAAGAACGAATAATTCAACATTTTACTAGGTTTTGACTGAAAAAAATCGAAAACAATACGGACAAAATTACAGGAAATACCGAAATTAATATTACCATGAAATCAATTTTAGTTGTTTACTTATTTAGTTATAAATCCATAACTTATAGTTATAAGAAAGTGAAAATTTCATAAAATAATAAATATTATTATGGCCATACTTTATAATAATTTCGAAAACATTTGACCTATTATTTTCAATGCTATTCTTGTAGTTTAGAAGTCTAGTTAAAACAGTCCGGATGTGACGGTACCGGTTTCAAATCTTACTTGATAAAACTAATTTTTTGCACTTTTTCAACCGCGACTGACCTGAAGCAACACGATAAACATTAGTACTAACTATATTATAGCAAATTAATGTAAATTTACGATAATCCGAACCATTTTATATTATTATGATATTTTTATTTTATTATAATTTGAAATTATTAATGGAATATTCGTTAGGTGTATAGGAATATATGAAAAATTCGTAAATGCTGTATGTAACAAAATATATTTTTTATTGAACATTTAAATTAAATGCGGGTATACTAGTACAATATGTAAGATCAGCATACACAAAAATAAATTAATATTGTTATTCTGGTCGAAATTCGACCACTTGGTAAAGCTAGTACTTATAATTACGTAACTTATTATAAAAATTTGATCATTTACATGAATAATGAATTGCACATTGATTATTCTGTTATTAAAAAAAAATATTAAACATACTGACAATTATTATTTACTAGAGAGCATAGATTCGAAGACAGTGGCCATCTTTCCATATCACAACTCCATGGTCTTCCATATACGTACCCATTGTGCCCAACGATAGTGTTGTCACGCTAGACACGTTACTTATAATTTCTTATAAAATTAACCATAAGTAAAAATTTATATTCTTAATTTTATTTTAAAATATATAAAAATATGAAGGTGTACTTGGTAAATTAAATAATAAATATTAAAATAATCTAAAAACTGTCTTCTAATCTAGGCTCTCTACTATTTACTATTGTATAGTAACTGAAGCTCCGCTCAGAATCGTTTAATCGTTATTCGTATATTTATCCTTTCTTTAAAATGCAATACACCCGCCAAGCGTATCCCACCCAAGATGCGAAAAATACCCATGACGTCGTTTTAAAAAAAAAAAAAATGATAAATGTTATAACTGCGTTCTTATGAGCAAGGAAAAAGTTTTATTCCATTCATAACTCATTTGTAATTGTGAAATAATTTTGCTATTACCACATTAGTTCCACAAATCTTTGTATTTATTAAAAATATTTTTATAGAATCGTAAGAACGTATTTAATTATTATATCCCAAAAAGGCTATCATTTTTCAAGATAATTAGTTTTACATGTTAAACGTACATTTTATAAGAGAACAATATAATTGATAACAATAATGGATATTTATCCATTTTTTATTTTATAAAATGCAACATTTTTATTTATATTCCAGTTTCATGAGTTTTTTATGGGGAAAAAAAGTGTAAAAAAATAAGTACTGTTAAGTAAAGTATAGACAAGAAAGCCTGGCATACTTCGCACCATGAGTATTCTTCGGACCTCGGGTCAGATACTCTTGGCGGGTGTGTTAAATTTTAAATAAAAGATAAATCATTTCTTCAATTCTACGATTCTGAGTGATTTGTGTTTATAATATAAAGAACAATAATGGTCGTCGTTTTCAACACATTTACCAAGATTATTTAACCGAAGAAGAATACCCATCAGTGCTGTGTAACACATATGTAACATATGTTAACTGGGGACAGATTTTAAAATATCAGCCTTTACAATCATTGTAACCAAGTAAAAAAATCAGTTATATTAATAACATGACAAATAAAATTATTTGATGAATATAGATATGTCGTACATAATAGATTATTTATGAACATCAGTAACCTTTTGATTGCTTAAATTTAAAAAAATGTAAATTAATAGAACTAAGTATAAAAAAACCGGACATACTTCACACCATGGAAATTCTTCATACTTCTGGTGGGATACTCTTGGCGCGTGTATTGAATTTTAAAGAAACGATAAATCATTTCTTCAATAAAATTATTCTGAGTTGAGCTTCAATTAATATACAATAGCACTGAACTTAAATGTTGAACTAAAAATTATTTTGTTACATACAATATACAAAAATCGAAATTTGATTTTTCATATACCTATTCCCTTAAACTTAATGAATATCCTATAAATAATTTCAAATTAAAGTAGAATATAAATAATAAACATCATAATGAAATAATAAAGAGGCTCTAATAATCGTAAATTAGTATTAATTCACTATAATATAATATTTATTATATTATATTATATAAAATAATAAGTATTAATGTTTATCAAATCGCCTCTGGTCAATAACAGTTGAAAAAGTGCAAAATATTTAGTTTATTGGGTAAGAATTGAACCCTCAACTCGCATTTGAACTTGACGTTTGAATCACTAGACCACAAGAACAGCATTGAAAATAGTAGAAATAGTAGGTATTTAATAAAATATCCAAAAAATATTGAATTTTCAAATTACCATAATTACACAACTATCGTATTCAGTGTCGAAAATATATAAGATATAAAATAAATAACATTACTTACAAATTACCAACCTTTTATGGTGTTAACTAGAAATACACCATAAGATTTGTCCGTACTTTCTCAGATTTTTTTTTAATCAAACCGTTGTAAAATGTTTAATTATTGGTCTGTAAGAAATTGTATTACACCAAAATATTCGTAATGAAATTCTTCACCTTAATACTAAGTTCCAAAAAAATCAGTTGAACTTATTTTCTTTTATATACGTTGAAGTGTGTAATTTTTGTTAAAACTAACGAATTTCGTCAAAATTTTAACTCCTTTTAACAACTTTAAGTTGATTTACAATTTTCGAGATTTTTTCAGGTCAATTAGACGTATATGTGAGTGAGATCATATTTAATTTTCAATTTTTAATATAAAGAATTAAAAATTTTATTACGTAAAAACTAACAAAAAATGAGAAATTTCCAAAATTTAAAAATGGTGTACTTAACTCAAAATTGATCAAATCTTTTTGAAATTTTTAAGAAATGTTTTCATAACCATTTTTAGTAATTGATGAAAGTTTCAAGTCCCTAGCTGCATTATTTTTGAAGTTATATCAAAAAATTATTTTATATTTTATATTTTTTAAAGTACCATCTGGGTATGATTTTGGATTTATAGAGTTACTGAGCGAAACTTTTGGACAAGTATTTCTATACAAAAAAGTGTTTCCAGACAAAAAAAAAAATGAAAAATAAAATAAACATCATTGTAAAATCATAAGCTTCTTCGCTCTGCTCAGAATCTAAAATCCTCCCATTAAATCTATTAATTTTATTAATTATCATAAGGTGAATACTAAATTAATATCTGAATATAGGACTAAAATAAATCTTATTAATAAAAAAATGATGTTATTTAATTTACGCTCTAAATTCAATACCTAAATTGAATATGTTTCGTAATAATAAGGAAAATAAATCTGATATAATTTGGAAATTATTTGAAATTCAACAATTTAAACGATTGTAAAAAATTATTTACATCAAAATTATACCAAGTATAGAGAAACACGTAAACTTTTCTTTGGTGAAGGAAAATTTCTACTGGATTAATGTTTAAATATTTTATAAGGTTTTGAATGAAAAAAAATATTATATTACGTAAAAATGATCAGTTTCATACCAATCTTAACTTTAAACGGTTATAAAAAATAAAAATTGACTTTAGAGATTTTTTTTGGTTTATTAGATATTATACATTATTTGAGAGAGGTTATGTTAAATTTTCATTTAATAATATCAAGAATTCAAAAATTGTGTCAAATTAAAAATTACAAAACTCAAGACAATTCCAAAACTCTATATTTATCCTAGAAATGGTCAAATTTTATTGAAAATATTTAGAAGTTCATATTACACTATTGTTGATAATAGACGAAAATGTCAAGGTTCTAGTTTATATTATTTTTAGTGCTATGGCTAAATCACTAAAAATGATTCCATAAAAATTTTTTTTATGGCATACATTACTATTTTTACAAAAAATGTTGACTAATTTTCCTTGTTTTTGGAAAAAGCATTGAGAATTTAGACAAAATGACTTGTTTAAAAATTTAAAATACCACCAAACTATTAAAATTTGATTTCTGTATTCTAAAAAGTTATTGGATGAAATTTTTGGACAAGTATTACTATACAAAAAAATGTTTCCGTAAAAATAGGAAAAGATCACTGTAAACATTTTAGCTATTTCCAGACGCGGATTTAGATGGGAACTATGGGTGCTCGAGCAACCCCTGTCACATCAACCTCACTACACAAAATTATATAAAATTATTAATTGACTGAAAAGTATGATATTTTTTTTAACGCAATCGCTTACCATACTTGCGTGAAATTGAAATATAATAAAATGTAGATAAATAAATGTATTATAAAAAAGCTAGACATATTTCTCACCATGGGCTTTGTTTAATCCTTGGGAAGAATTTGTAGACATGTTAAATTTTAAAGAAATGATAGATAATTTTAACTTTAAAGGCATTTTTGTCAACGTTTAAGTAATTTTTCCAAAATTTTGAACAAACTATTGAAAATTTTGAAAAATTTTAATCCATAAATTTGCTGGTCGAAACTTATGGACAAGAATTTCTATGAAAAAATAAAATAAACATCACTGTTAAAACACTAGCTTCTTCATCCCACTCGAAGTGTAAAACGTAAAATAAACTGAGTAGATCATTAGTAAATTAAACAAATGAGTGGATAATGTATTAAATGTTTTAAATTCTGAACGAAGTAAAGAAGCTAATGTTTTTACAATGATGTTTATTTATTTTTTTTCTTATTTTCTTATTTTATTATTATCTTTTTTTCCTGTGTACAACTTTTCGTATAGAAATACTCGTCCAAAAGTTTCGATCAGTAACTTTTTGAAATCGGATTTCATTTGCCTCTTGATTGTACTTTAAAGAGGTCTTTTTTTGAATTTCTCAATTCTTCAATTTTTTTTTTTTGGTAAAAAATACCCAAAATTTGACAAAAACGACTCGGAAACCATCATTTTTTGATCCGAATTTTATGAAAATTTAAACATAGATAGAAAATAATATAAGAAAGTTTTGCAAGAAAATTTTGAAAATGTGAAAAAAAATTTTGGACATTTTTCTAACATTTTTTTTTCTCATTTATTTTTTATATTATTAACTTTCTTCGTTCGGAATCGTTTTATTGAAGAAATGATTTATCGTATTTTTAAAATTAAATATACCCGTCAAGAGAATCCCACCCGTCGTGCGAAGAACACTCATCGTGCGAAATATGTCCGGCTTTTTTTGTAATAGATATATAAATATATAATTATTATAAATAGAGATTTATATTAACGTGTAATTAGTTGTTAGCTGCTATTGTATTTAGTTAGTTCTATTGATCGAGCACCCCCTATTTATTATTTCTGGATCCGCGCCTGCCTATTTCACTCCACTCAAAATGAAAAAAAAAAGTTCTGGACACGCCACTGACACTCCCCCCTCCCCTAAAATGGATGAATTCCGAACTCAAAATTCAAAATATTCCAATGAATAAATTATGACATAATATTTTGATGTTTGGCGCATCATGTTGAAAATAATCGTGAGGTTAGAAGTTCCGTACAATAACAACAAGTTTTTATTGAGGGGTAAATTTCAATAAGGTAATAGGTAGTATCAAGTAAAATATTTGAATCAAACTTTTTCCTATACAAGCATTATTGTCATGAATTATTATTTGTGCGTATATTTGTCCCGTCGAAATCGTATGCGTCCCAACAAACGATGAGTTGCTTTTGAAGAGTTAAAAATCTGGAAGTTGCATTGAAGACTGATAGAGACAAATGGCTTCAGTAGACCGGTTTGTACGTTAGGAATACATAAAATTCAACACGTGTTAATTCAACAAGTCTTTTCGTTACAGCCCTAAACGCGATGCCGATATACTAGATACCAGATTTTTCACCGTTCTAACGAGTGGTCCGTCTGCGATTGTTGGTCAGTCGGCGACATCGTGTTGGCTGGCGGTCGTCGGATGCGGCCCTGGGGTGGCGGCGTCGATCCGTGGCAGGGTGGTCTGCGTCCGACAAGCCGTCATCGGATGCCCCGGGACTGCGGATGGCCATTGGCACCTGCGACCCAAACGAGCTCCGGTCGTCTAACATTTCGTTCCAGGTTTCGGGCGTGGACGCGTTGGACGCCGCCTCGTCGAAATCGTCCATTACCCGGCCGGGAAAACACACGTTGAACGGCGCCACCGTGCTCTGGTTCCGTAGGTCCATGAACTCCTGCACCGCTCGACGGTCTTCCGGGCCGCCCGGTGGATAGAGGCCGTCGGGCACGTTGTGGCCGTTGCCGCCCCACTGGAACGTGCCCGACAGCATGAACGTGCCGGCGATGCCCGCGTCCCACGTCTCCTGTCTGACGGTTGGCGTCGGCACGTCATCGATCTCACGCCGCACCGACGACTGCCTGACGTTCGGTACCAACACGTCGTAAGTGCCGCGTCTCGATTCCGCCTGCACGTCGTCCACAGTACTGCGTCTCGAGCTCGCGGCCATCGGCTGGTCGAAAGTGCTCCGCCGGGCGTGACCGTCATCACGGGGTCTACCCGCACCGTCGTTGTCACGATGGATAGGACGGGGTAGCCGCGGGGTTACCGATCCCTGTCGTCTGGGCACTGGCAACCTGGACCCTTGATAGTGCTCCACTGGCCTGACCGGTCGTTCGGGACAGTCCTTACGCGGCACTGGTATCCTGGACTGACCCGTTGGCCTTCGTCGCTGCTGCTGCTGCTGCACGTTTCGGGAACCGTTATCGGCACCAGCCTGGACGCGCGGCTGGATGCCCAGTAAATACGAAATCACGTTATCGGACCGGACGTTACCGAGTTCTTTCATAACGCCGGTGCGGTGATTGAATTTAAAATTTGTATCGAGTCCTGTGATTGATTTTTTTTTTCTT
Organism: Stegophylla sp. TES_Ste_2020; assembly: GCA_025469315.1. Classification (NCBI taxonomy): domain Eukaryota; kingdom Metazoa; phylum Arthropoda; class Insecta; order Hemiptera; family Aphididae; genus Stegophylla; species Stegophylla sp. TES_Ste_2020. The sequence continues at coordinate 1,892 of JAIPRM010012421.1, read as the reverse complement.
TTTAATAATGTGTTAACTATAACGCGTGTTCTGTCGGATAAAAATTTCGAATGAATCGAATAAATATTGAAATTATACCGGAGTAAACAATGACGTTTTGATGGAAATGTCTTCGACCTATAACATTTTTTCGGCCATATATTATTATATTATCAAACATTGATGCTAGCAGACTTGGACTAAGGAATAAACAAAGAAAGCTGAAGCTTCCATTGTCCCTGGTCACATTTTCAGAATGGTGGAGGCAACTTGAAAATATGTTTATAAATTTCGTTTAATTTGGATTTAACAGAAACACAATATCTTAGTAAACAAATTAATCAATTTTGTCACATTTTGGCATTTGAAGCGTTGATAAAAATGTCTAAACCAATGTTCCCCAAAACATTATATCTTGATAACAACACACATATTCACTCGTTTTTTATTTAGCGACCCGAGAATATTTTAGTATTATCATTTAAGTTACATACATGTTCTTAACAAATAAATAAAAATTATTATGACGATTTGTAATATACTGACAACCCTACAAAAATGTTTAATAAACTATAGTCGGGGAAACACTGATCTAAACAAATTTTTATAAAAATAAATCTAGAATTATGGATGAATAAGCTTGTACACGTATAATATACCCAGCTCTTAAAACAAGCAATAACTAATTTTATGAGATAATAACGAAAAGAAATTTGTAATTTTTCGAAGGTAATAAAAGCCATTTAAGCGAAGCACAATGGATAATTATATTATTAATTTTTTAGAAAGTTTCTCTTAAAATAAATTACTTATACAGTTTTCAAGTTTTACTCAATATTAATTTTTGAATAATCGTAGAATAAAATTATTTTCATTTTGGTTTGAAAATGTCTCAGTATAACTGTTTTACCTCTTTTGATTTTACAATGAAATGCATTAAAGTTCCGACATATTTTTGTTTTGTAGGCTTGACATAATTCCCTTATAGTAACATGATTTTTTTGTCTAATGCACTTAGACTTGTTCTTCATTTGAGCACGGAAATAGTACCTATAGGTTATCTTTCATAACAATATGAATTTACTATTCATTTGAAATTTGCTAATGTAGGCACACTTAATACTATATCTCACCCAAAGTATCTTAAATACTAAATATTTAGTAGTATTTAAGAAGGATACCTGTATTTTTCCCGAATCAAAATTCCCGAATGGTGTTTCGCCCGAAAGTCCGAAAACCCGATACCTTTTTTCACGAACACTTATTACTCGCATCGATAAATTATAATACATACATATAATAAATAAAAATAAATTAATAAAATTAATAATAACAAAATAAATTATGTAGTGCAATAATTAAATATTTTAAAACCGATAAATTATAATACGACATATAAAGCGGCCAATGTTGTCAATGTTGACCTATGTTGACCTATACCAAATTGGTATTATTGAAAAATTAATATAAAAACTATGAATAGCTTTAAACCCAAATAATAATATTGCAAATAGAATTATTAAAATCATAATGTGATATTTTTTTTTATTTTAGTGGTTAACTTAAATCTTAAATAATTTTTAATTATTATTATTTATTGATCAATACATAAAAAATGAGGGGACTGAAGAAAATGTTATCTTTATGTTTTTAAAATTTGTTCCTTAAATAATTTTTAATTATTATTATGATTAATTTATGTTTAATAAAGTTTTTTTAGATTCTGAATGAAGTGAAGAAGCTAGTGTTTTTACAATGATGTTTATTTTTTTTTTATTTTTTTTTCTTTTATTTTTTTTTCTGTGTACAACTTTTCGTATAGAAATACTTGTCCAAAAGTTTCGATCAATAACTTTTTGAAACCGGATTTGCCTCTAGATTGTACTTTAGAGAGGTCATTTTTTGAATTTCTC
>JAIPRM010012420.1:0-12126 GCA_025469315.1 Stegophylla sp. TES_Ste_2020 | reverse complement strand
TTATAGCTGATGTCTTTATTGGTATGGGAATAATTACACTCTTTACAAAGTCGGTAGGTATATCCGCCGTTCTGTAAATATCTCTAATGAGTTTAAATAATTCATTCAGCATATTTTCTCCTGCTTCTTTCCAAAGTTCGGCCTGGATCCCATCTATTCCCGGTGCTTTCTTTGGTTTTAAGTCTCTTAATGCTTTGTCAAATTCTTCTCTTAATACTGGATATTCTACATATTCTTTATCTTGCTCATTATCGATTATATCATATAAAAATATCACGTAAAATAAATAAGCATATTATAATATAGGTTACTCCACAGGGTGTTTGGTTGATTCGCTAAGCCGTCAACGCCTGGCCGTACAAACATCAATTTGGGACGCACTCGGGCTTTGAGAAAAAATTACCTTTTTTTTTCTTAGGACGCACTCGGGCTTTGAGAAAAAATTACCTTTTTTTCTTAGAACGCACTCTGGCTATACTTCAATTCGGACACATAATAGGTACATTGAAAAAAAGGTTAACTTGAGAAACTCCCGATATTATTCTGCCGAACACGACAATTTTCACACGAGAGTCGTGGCCAATCCGACGCAAATGTTTCTGCTTGCATACGGATGTCTGCTAACAATATTATGTGCATTGTGCACGTCATCAGTCGCGTACACACACACACACACACACACACACACACACACACACACACAGCTACAACTAATTTGCGCACGTTTTCAAATTTCTCGGTTAAAACCTATAACTCATTTGCGCACAAATTATTGTAAAAGGAACTACTCGTTTGCGCACAACATATTATTATAAAAAGCACCACTCATTTGCGCACAATATAATATTGTAGATGGAACAACTCGATTGCGCATTAAATATCAAATTAACTATCTATATACTCGTTAACACAATAATACGTATATTATATGTTACTGTCGTCCAAAAGGAATAATATATAAAACGTCTGAATAGGTTCACGAAAGATTTAACGATAACCATTTTCAAGGTTTAAAACACGATTTTAAAGGTATATAATCTTTAATCTTGTTTCAAAATAATGAATTCATCTATAATTTAACTCGTTATACTCAGATGGACTTCATTAATATTTATTACGTATCCACTAAACTGTTGAATTGAAATCGCTTTAGTTTCGACTATTCACTCGTATATGGTACAGCGTGCGTACATTATGAATTACGAAAAACGAATACACGTTAGTCAAACTTAAAATATTCGCTGACGGTCCTAAGTCATATTGCTCACACACATCCTTTTTTTGCTTTTACTAAGGCTTTTATATATATATATATTATATAACACTCAAACAACGTTTGTATCTCCTCGATAGCGTGATATCAGTATAAATATACGAGCAATCATATCTGCAGGTCAAATACCAACAATGGGCCCGATACACGATTAATTTACGTAAACCACCGTTTGACCCCCTCTTCCCGACCACCACCCTCGTAACGACGCCCACGTCCGCCGTTCGTGCGTTCAATAATATTCGATTTTCCCCGAGTGATCGCATCGTAATAACGTAATCACAATAATAATGACAACTCGATATTATAATGTAAACGATGCCCTATATTACCGCGATATTCCAAAGTCTCGCGCGGTTGTTTTAGGAAAATTAAGTCGTTTACCCGAGACCGGTGTTTTAATACCGTACCAACGCCTATCGCGTAACGTGCACGTCTGTTTCCGTTCTTGTGCAGTGTGTTATTTTATTGCACCGTATTATTTTATCCGTTTTTTTAAATTTTTTGTCGTAATGACAGCGCGCAATGACGACGTCTATTATTATATTTCACGTTTTCGTCGGTATGGTACGCGCACGATTTCCGCGTAATACCGTTTTATTATTATTATTATTTTATTATTACGTATTATACGAGATACGTCATTTAATCGGTATAGCCATAATAGGTACATCGATACCCGGCATTAATATTCGATATAATTTCGTACTGTTATGCATATTGTTACTGTACCTACCAATTACACTTGGCACACGGATGATATATAATTACTATATTATACCGGCGCACGATCGATCTCCGCCGCCAGTTCCTGCAACGGGGGTAAATTGTAGACACAATAATAATATAGTCAATTAGTCAATTGATATCGTGTAATAATATGTTTTGTGCGCATCAATCAGGGGTGCATAGAGGTCATCAATACATGGGGGAAGGGGGAGAATTATTTTATGCCCCTAGGCGTATTGATAAATGTATATGTAAGTATAAATAACTTTCGAAATAAGAAAAAAAGAGTCTCAATTCGTTCGGATAATCATTTATATAAAAAAAAACATCAATACAAGATAAATTATTACATATTATTATATAAAAAAAAAATTACATGCATCATTCCTTCGCTCGTATTTTAGGCAGATATTCTTCGGACACAGTTTGAGTTGAGAAAAGGCAATGATGTTTATAATTATTTATCTTTGAAGCATTTGAGTAGAAATAGTCGTAAGCACAAATATTTTCTATCTAATTTACAGTCCCATCAAAATTTTTGCCCGGGCCAAATTCCCCTTTTGCCCCTTCCACAATGCTCCCTTGGCATCATTGGCATATTTACGGGAGGGGGTATATAATCCCCCGAGGATTATTTATAAATCAATATTTCGGTAATTTTAATCAACGCAAACTAATGATATATTGAAAATATAAATTTTATCAATTAAAAGGTAAGCTTATAATTTGATAAAATAATAATTAATAACACTATCATATACACAGAGATAAGGATACTAAATTCTTTTGAATAAAATATGATCCGAAAAAAAAGCGTTCAGTTCTTCTGCCACCAGGATGCGCGTCGTTTGTAGGAGGCTACGTTTTACATTACAGTATAATATTATAGTAAAACAGAGATTATTTACAAATTTTCCCTATTTTTGAAAATAATTAGGTAGAAGAGAATTTCAAAAAATAAACTCTATAAAGTACCATCGGAATACGATTACTGATTAAATATATATTTATATATCCCTGCCCCCACCCCTCGTGAGAACGCCTTAGATATGTCACTGGTGTGTGTGGTTTACCCTATGCTACCATATACAGCTCATTCAGTATGATATAGGTAATAATATAAAATGTATATATCGCGTAAGGTGGCTGAGAAAAATGACGGACAGACGACTGCTTACGGCGGTGGTAGTGAAGAAGAAATAAAAATTAATTTAACAGGCCAGTCGGACAAATGGACGAGAAGGTAAGTATATATAAATAAATATCTTCTTTTTTTTTTTTCATTCGAATCGATTTTTTTCCTTTTATTTTTATTACTATTATTATTATTATTATTATTATTGTTATTCCTGAGCAACGACATATGCCTGCAGCAATAATAATATATTAATATAGGCTACTCGCACTGTATAGACAGAGAGAATCGTCTCTGTATATTGTATTTATAATATATTACGTAGAAACATATCTCAAACATATATTATTATACTTGAAAAAAAAGTATTTATATACATATTATATAAAAGAGAAAGAGAGATAGAGTGAGAGCCTGAACACAAGTCCAATTAAACGCAATAAGTTGAAAACCGTGTAGAAGTCTGTGGCGGCGGCGCGGCGACCGTATCCGGGCGGAGACCACTGGATGCCACTACTATAATATAATACTGCAACTGCAGGCAACGTTAATGCGGTTTTGTTAGCGCGGCGTGGAGGGGCGGATAGAGGGGAAACCGCGGTAGCCGTATTTCTAGTTTTGAACCGATACCTAATTGGCTGCTGGAATCACCGACGCGCATTCCTGACCGCCGCCCATTACAAATTATATAAATAATTTCTATACACCGAACGATGAACGCACTCTCTCTCTCACACACACACACACACACACACAAACATCAATTTATAACACACATTGTACAAACTCACGTATGTGTGTGTGTGTGTGTAAATACACGTATGTCGAACGCACACATAAAAGAAAAGTACCATAATATTATAACGCCGTTAGTATGTATGGTTAATTACGTTTGAGTGCGCGCGCGCGTTTTTACACGAATAAGTAGATATCGCATCATTATAATATTACATTATATACTGAGGCTATAGTCTTACCCAAACCGCGATTTCTTTAATCTAATACCTAATCGACTCCATTGATTTAAATTTTTTATTAATATATTTTCGTTGCATTGGGGATTTTTGATCTAAACGATGATCGTACAGGTGGTTGAGATATAGGTATCAAGGTGAACGTATGACTTCGACAATAACTGCACACAATCCGTCATTGGTCTGGATAAAAGATGCAAACTTTACGGGACACCATAATTATTATTATGCTAACGAATAAGTACACATAAAAGGGTAAAAATTACACAAATTATTTTATAAGATATTAATCGAATTTAAATACATTATAATATCATACTAATATACATGAGCGTTAAAAAATATTTTAGTCAATAAAATAAAGACCTTTTTTAAAAAAATGTGAAATTACTTATTCTGTTCGGAATAAAAATAAAATAAAAATAAACAAAGGACGTACTTCGCGCCTTGGGTATTCTTCGGTTCTCGAGTGGGACACACAGGTGGGTGTATTGCATTTTAAAGGAATGATATTTATTATCAATAATTATATTGATGATAAATGACTAAACTATGACAGGCGCATGAGTTTATTCAAGACAATTTTACTTAAAAGTTATAAATTTTATAACAAAAAAATTTTTTTTTTCTAGGTCAGTTTTAAGTTGTTAACTGATAAATGAAAAAAAATAGAGTTAGAAAAATAATTTCAATTTTTTTTTCACAATAAATGTGAAAAAAAATGTTCAAAATTTTCTTGCACTAAAATATTTCTCGTATTATTGTTAATCTATATTTAAATTTTCATAAAATTTGGATTAAAAATATATATTCCGAGTCTTTTTTGACAAATGTTCCATAGTTTTTCCCAAATTTTGAGAAAACTAATGAGAATTTCATAAAATGACCCCTCAAAAGTACCATCAAGAGACAAATTGTAATTCATAAAGTTGCTAGTCGACACTTTCGGACAAGTATTTCTATATAAAACCGTAAACACACAAAAAAAAAATAATAATAAATAAATAAATAAATAACAAATATACATCATATTAAAAACACCAGCTTCTTGACTTCGCTCAGAAACTAAAATGCAAACTTTATGACACATCGTAATTATTATGTAAGCGAATGAATTTTACATAAGAGTAAAAATTGCGCATTATTAAATATATAATAATTAAATATATCAATAGAATTAAAATATATTATAACCTTATAAATGAACATCAAAAAAAAAAAAAAGAAATATATATATATATATATATATATATTTTATTAAATTAAAATTAAATAATTAAAATAAAGAGATTATCAATAAAACACACACGTTTTATTGCAAAACAATATTAAAAAATAAATCAAAAATTCTGAGTTACCGCAATAACCAGCTGCAATGGAAATAATGAAACCAACCTGGACAATTTCGTTATCCGAGAGTGGTGAGAGTTATTAGAGTACATTAAAAAAAAAAAAAAAAATCGCTTTAAAATAAGTCGGAAGTGACCAGTGCGTGCGTGTATGTGTCGTTTTTGAAATACGCGTTATTTATCCACAATAAGATGTATAAGCGAGTGGTAAGCTCTACCACTCCGACTAACCCGCATCTATATACGCTCACACGTATAAGTGTATGTAAATTTGCATAGTATATAAAAAATATGATATTTTATAAAATATTTGCTGGTGAATTACCGAACGATAATATATTATTGTAATAACGCGGGAGACACCGCGAGATAAACGCGAGGACGCGGACCGTAAACCTGAACACCATATTATGATCGTGTCGTAATACGTTATATTACACGCGAGTAGAAGTATATAAGTATATGTATATATATATATATTGTAATATTATAATAATATATACCTTATAAATAATGTAAAATATTACTGTCGCGTCGCCGTCGGATGAGGATACAAATGTCGTCGATTTGTACGCGACGGCACTGCGGTGGAAACGTCAACGGGGCGACCATCGTCGAGCGAGAGGGATGACGGTAAAAAAAAAACCACGATGATAGCCCGTCGTTTAGCCGCCCCGACAACGAAAAACCACCGGACCGAGTTAACGACTTGAGGAGATGGTGGAAAAAATGAGTGCGAGCAAACTACCTACCGAACGATAAATCGCTGCAGACGCGTCGCCGTGAAATGAAAATACGCGCGACACGTTCGACAGTGGTAACGGCTTCTTTTTTTTCCCCATCACCACCGCGGAGGTCGTTCTTAACGTGTAGCAGCCCCCTTTTACATGATTCTTATTATTATTATTATTTTTTTTTTTGAAAAAAAAATTACTGGCTTCTATTTGGGGTCAACGTTGGATGGAAAAATTCTAAAAACACTTTTTAATTTAAAAAAAAAAACTTAAAATGTTATGCGTTCTATTCATGATGGCACAATGCGTACTAAAATTATGTATGTGTTATAAATTATAGGTATATTTCAATTATAATATCTATTTACAATGAATTATATCAATTCGTTAAATATGAGAACTTTATTTCAAATCCCATTCAAGTTATCTTGGTCGTTCCTCGAGGGGATCACTTTATACCTCTTCTTTTTAATTTATTTATTCATTAATGAAATTGTTTTAGTATTAAATCATTCCAAAATTATGGTATTTGCAGACGACGCAAAATTGTTTATATTAATTAATAGTCAAGAAGATGCGCTACTACTTCAAAAAGATTTAGATAATATAAATAATTGGTGTATTTCCAATGGAATGTCTCTTAATATAAAAAAAATCCACGTCGTGAGTTTTTTCTAAACATCGTAATATTCTATCATTTACTTATAAAATGTTAAATAACTCATTGAATCGAACGACTTAAATAAAAGACCTTGGCGTAAAGTTTGATTCAAAATTTTTATTCAACTTACAAGTGTTAGAAACCAAAAATAAATTACTATTTGTTTTTGGTATAATTAAACGGAACTGTTCTAATTTTAATGATCCAAATACTTTCAGGAGTCTTTATTCTTCTCTTATTCGTCCTCGTCTTTAAATATGCTTGCATTATATGGGAAACACTCTTATTACCTTAAAATGATTTTTGTGTTTAATACGTATGGAGTTTGATCTGATACACCATGCACAAACGTATCAGACTATTTTTTGATTCACTTCTGTTTACCCCGAAAACTTAATCTGTATCAAACCTTTAGTATAAGTATCAAGTCGATGTTGTAAACTAGGCCATTATCATTAGCTTATTTATCTGAATCCGGGCTTGATGGTTATGTATTATATCAAACACAAAAATCGCTTGTATATCGAATAAGACTTGAAGATGTATTGTGTTGTTATAGTTATTATCATTTAATATGTATTACTTGGTTATTTCAGTATATTATACGCTATTTACTCTTATTTATATTTTATAATTATAATTGTTAATAATAATAATAAATCATTGCGTATTGCATTTACACTTTATTTTCATGCAAAAAGAAAATCATTAATTTTTTCAATTTATGAGGGAGGAGGGCATGGGATTTTTGAAAATCTAAAAACGGGACATAAAATTTAAAAAAATGTTGAGAGCCATATTTGTTCTAAATAAATAATGACCGATTTTTGTGTGATAAATGTGCTTCGAATGAAATGTTATAAGTTTTTGAAACAATCGTATCTTATAGTGATATAGCCAACATGTAAAAACATATTATTATCCAAGTTAGTGTTAGGGTACTACACGTTAAACGTTTTTGATAGTCGAGTGATAGTGTTTGAAGAGTTAAAAACCGGAAATGTTGTACACATTGTGTGTGTGTAGTGTGTATTTAAAATATTTTGTGACACGTTTTTTTTTCTTCTTCGTCACGCGAGACACATAAAATTCTAACGTTTTGTATCGGATAGTAGTAATTTATTTCAAGAGATCCATTTCATAATAAAATAATTTAATATTAATGGTATACCAGTTTTTTTCTACTTTGTGTCTTTCAGCGCGTCTAAGACAATCCAATTAACGGCGTATTATAATTTGTATTATTAAACGTGACATGTGATATAGTATCGTGTATACTACACACCCGTATCCTAATAAGAAACCAATCATTATTTTGTTTGTTTTCACTTTGTAAGACAGTATACGATTAATACTTCATGTATTATTATATAATATTTGATAAATGCAATAACTTTTTATACAAATAATGAATATATTTAAATAATATGCACAACGCGTAATATTGTGTACTATTAACAAGACGGCGTTGGACATTTTATTTTGAATATAATTTGGAAACGACCACATAAAACATTTGTAATTTGTGAACCATAATCACTTTCATTTGTTTCACGAATAATATTTACACATGACACTAAAATATAATATAATGAACAGACGGCATTTAGTCGTTGCGTGCCAATTATTACAATATTTGTAATATTTGGGTGTACGTAACTACTTAAGCTAGCTACTTGTATTATTGTCAATTTTAACGACTACGGTATGACATTAACCATCATGCCATCATGAGCGCTACGGTCGAACCGACCAGTTGGCATTAATATTTTGTTATTATAGGTGACCGTGATTAAAATTGTTTTCTGTTTTTCAAACAGTCGCCGGGAATTATCAGCTCGTATACCATATAAGCCGTAAACGACGTCGACCGTTAAATGATTTAAATCATGACCGTAAAATGATTTAAATCATTTTTGCCACAAATTTATTATACGAAATTTATAAATCACAATGTTGTACATATTTCATGTCGTCAAATGGTAAAACATGCCAGTCCGAAACGATTCTCCCTCGATGTTTAAACATTGAAACTGCAATAATTGTTCTAAACGGAATTACTCAAAATTTGACTAAAAGTCTCGGAAACCATCAATTATTCATCCAAACTTTGTGAAAACTTAAACATAGATAGACAATAATATGAGAAACATTTTGGCGCAAGAAAAATTTGAAAATGTGAAAAAAATGTTGGACATTTTTCTAACACGTTTTTTCCCAATGCATTTTATTCTCTTTTTTTATTTATTAATTAAAAAAGTAAAGTAAAGTATAGACAAGAAAGCCGGATATACTTCGCACCATGGATATTCTTCGCTCTTCGGGTTAGATACTCTTGGTGAGTGTATTGAAAATGACGACTATTATTGTTCTAAATATTATTAATTTCTTCCGTTCAGAATCGTCTTATTAAAGAAATGATTTATCGTTTCTTTAAAATTGTACACAGCCTTCAAGGGTATCTGACCCGAAGAGTGAAGAACAGCCATGGTGCGAAATATGTCCGGCCTTTTTTTTTGTGATTTGTTATATTATACCATATAGTGGGTAACATAAATAAATAAATTCACTAAAATATCTCTGATGATTTGTGACATTTATTTAAATATTTTTTTAATATAATATATAACATAATACAATTTTGTTAATTAATAAATTAATATAACACAATATTATTTTGGCATTTCCTAATTGAATTGAAATATGTTAACAGTAAACACTTAAATATTTACAGTTTATTGCCAACCCAATTGCCGCCCAGCTATTCGTTATCATAAAATTAAGTGCAATTTGGAATGTGTACATCGGTGTGATTGCAAGGTCAAAATACAATTCTCATTGGCGTAATTCCAGCGTTGCGTTCACCCAAATTAAATACAACGTTGCGTATACACGGTGTATTATAATTGCTGTGAATAAGAATTTTGTAATTTTTTACGTACGGAATTTCCACACCGACGACGGTATGTTTCACTATATTATATTATTATATTTACGATAAATTGCAGCCGCGTCACAGAGAACAAGTCATAAAGGAATTAATTGTTTTAATTGAATGGAAAAACAAATAAATAAATAAATAAAACGTAAGGGACGCTAAGTACTTACGAGTCACGATGAGATATTATAATCACTATTATTATTATTATTAACAGTATACGTTCCATATGACATACATGGTAATTTCAACAAAACGTATGTAAATTTATCACGCGGAAGTGTTTAAAAATAGAGTGTTCATAAATAACTGTGACAAGAAACCATGTACTACTGTCATATACATATACAATATACATAAGCACAACCTATATATAATATAAAAAATAAAAACGGTTTTGTTCCCGTGTGTGTGTGTGTGTGTGTGTGTGTAGACGTAACTAGAGTGGTTACTTCTATTAATGATGCATTTAACGACTTTGCGTGTCATAAGGGCGGCGAGTGATGTGCGCTGCGAGAACAAAACGACTCAACGTAGTAAAAGGGTCAAATAATATTATTTAATAACAGTATTATACCACCGCTAGTCTCGGCGCTGCATATTGTAGTCGTAATCAATCATAATAATATTATTATATTATTTTTGGTGGCTTCGGCGGGAAAAATTGAAGTCCAATCGCTGCGTTCGAAAACCGCCTGCAGAGTCTAGTGATGTGCAAATTTCAAGGGAATTTAATTACAATTTATTTGAAAAATGTATTAATTAAATCATAATTTAAATAAGGAATATTCCTGAGAAAGGCAATTTATCGGCAATATTATATATATATATATATATATATATATATATATATATTTTTTTTTTTAATATCGTTTAAAATATTATGTTTCAATATTTAAACAAACTTATAACTATGATTGACCCGATTGAAAAAAATATTTTTAACAAAAATAATACCGGAGAGAAGTAAGACATTCGGGTAAATAATATGTACAAGGTATATTATAAATTATAATAATTAATCTAATTTAAGTTTATACTTGTTGTGAGGGTAAAGATTTTAATTGATTTTAATAATAACAATAATATATTTTATAATAAAGTAGAGTAACTAATACGGTTTTTCTAATAGTCTTTTACTCGTATTACTGATACAATTATACTCAGGAAATGTATTACGTTTTTTTTTTCTAGGAATATTTTTTTAGGTTTGGGAACATTTCGGGAATATTCCTTGTTCTTGGAAACATTTCCGGGTGAATATTCCTAGTGGCACACCACTGTCATCACTTGCATCAATTGCATTAAAAACAGTAAACTATGTCAATTACTATATTTTTAAATATTGATTTGATGAAAACCCACCATAACACTAAAAAAATGGTGTTGAAGTGGGCAGTACCACTGGATAAAATTCATTCAGCAGTGAAAGGGTTAATATCACTTTTATGGTGCGTGAATATTTGAAGTTTTCTATTCGGTCAAGTAAGTGATTATCAGCTTGGATATAAATAACAAGATTTCCGTGTAGGTGTAGTGTTATTCAAAATACTCAATTAATTTAGTTTTACGATCGTCGAAAATGATATTTTTGTAAATATCTATTCAATTCTTAGTGTCACTTTTTTCAAATCACGTCCATTATTTGCGAAGAGTGCAATATTGTCGGGGAATCACGAAAAAGATACCCGTCTTACGCCTACACCTATTTCATTTCTTAAAGTAAATATTGAATTTAACGTTGGTGAGAGTGGACAACCTTGTCCATGACACCTTTTCCATTATCGTCGTCTCTGATTTGTCCGGCAGCACTCATATTATTTTAACTGATTAACATCTCTGTTTATCCGAATACGATCATATACTTTTAGGTCTTTTATAAAATATAGATTCCCAACGTTTGAAAAAAAAAAAAATTAATTAGTAATTAGCTGTAGTGACTCGTGACAACAACTATTACTATCAGCATTATAAATCTGACCGAATCGTGTACCGCACGCGCGTTGAGTCGGTGGCGATTTAACTCAGTGCTGTGTTTAGGAAAAACGCTGTCATGAGGAAAAATATTTTGCCACCCCATACCCTCCCGAGTCCTCACTTTCTTTCACCGCACATTTTGGTCTCAATAACATCAATAATTATCAATATTACGAACCAAATTAAAAAAACATCATTGTAAATAGCTTCTTCACTTCGCTCAAAATCTAAAAGCCGGACATACTTCTCACGATGGGTGTACTTCGCACGACGGGTGGTATTCTCTTGACGGGCGTATTAAATTTTAAAGAAACGATAAATCATTTCTTCAGTAAAACGATTCTGAACGAAGGAAG
>JAIPRM010012419.1:0-12127 GCA_025469315.1 Stegophylla sp. TES_Ste_2020 | reverse complement strand
TGAAAGACGAAAATTTCCTACAGGGTGCTCACTTTGCCGACTTTTTAAGTTACTTTTTTATACACCATATACCTTGATTTTAAAATGTAAAAAATTTTTTTAAATCTTATCACATTTTAAAATCAAATAGCGTATATTATTAATTGTAATAAATTGATTTAATTTTTTTGTTCTCTAAAAACAAAATATTATATAATTTCAATAATAATTATTAAATTAATATAAATACGGTTAGGTATAAAAAAAATGATGATTTTTTTTTTTTTTTTTTTTTTTTTGTCCCGTTTTGACTAAAAATATATACGGTCACTTTAGGTATAACTGCGCAAAGTGAACGCGCGCGGCACTATAGGGGCGACGAACGGACCCTCGCAGTGTCGAGCTGAGGCGTGAAAGACAGCCACCCCTCAGCCGCGCCTCTGCCCGCTCCAACCATTGTTGAAAAGCTCGTCGTTCCTATGGGAATTACCCGTTTGCGCCGAAAAAAACCCTTTTAAAAAAGGTATAGCCCGTTTGCGCCAAATTTACCTGCTCTCTCTCTCAACGATTATTACAATCACGGATCGGATGTTCACTCTTACAATATGTAAGTTAGTGTAATGAATACGCAAAATATCATCAAATATATATTTAAAATAAAATAATGTACTACAATTCATCTTTAATAGAAAAAAAAAAGAAAAAAAATATTCAATTTATTTTTTACTGTATCGGTACTGTATGGTCATAAATGGAGCTATTCACATAATCACAATCAAATATTGTTCGATAACAACTGATGAGATCGTAATTTATAAGGTTTTTCCGTGATCAATTATTTAATACATTCTACAATAATTTGTTTTTAAGATAAAATTGTATCACGATATTTTATTTTAAATATTATATATTCGATGATATTTTGCGTATTTATTACACTGACTTACATAATTTTATATGCATATTGTTCGAGTAAACATCCGAGCCGTGATTATAATAATCGTTGAGAGAGAGCAGGTAAATTTGGCGCAAACGTGCTATGGGTAAAAATGAACCTTTTTTATTTTGGCGCAAACGGGCTACACCATTTTTAAAAGGGTTTTTTTTTTTTTTTGCGCAAACGGGACGTGCCCGTTCCTATTACGTTTTTCGAATTATCCAATACGTGGCACGTTGTGCGCGGACGTGGGGGGGGGGAGCGGAAACGCCAGGAGCTTCGGCACACGCCACGATGAAATACTTCTTTTTCCATCAAAACATATTTCACAGAGTACCTGTTTAGGTTAGAAATAATAATTGCGTTCCCATGTTATAGTAATTCAGATGGTTTTTCGAAATTCTCAATAATTATTTTTTCTTCCGAAAACAAGGAAAAACTGTTGAAAAACAGTTAGTAAGAACGGCCAGATGCGCCGCCGCAAACGAGATTTTCATGAAACCGATTCTATTAGTAATTTAGCCGTAATCTCAAAAACCAGAAGAATTAGAAACTGGAAATTTTCACCCATTTTTATATATTATTATTATTATGGATTAGGAAATAACGTGTGTTCACACCGGTGAACTTAAAAATATTCTCTGACAGTCCTAGGCCTGTGTAAGGGAAATGTGTGCGCAAAAGAGTTGTAATTTTAGTGAATGTGCGCATACCAAGTGTACCCCTACACAATACGCGCATAACTGTGAAAAGTCGGCCCGCTGAGGTCGATGACGAGTGAGCACGATCGTGATGAGAGGTTTTAGTATAGTACGATATAGCTGTAGTAGTTTTTTTTTTTTTTTTTTTTTTTTCTATCGCCACACGGATACAGATAAATCACGGTGTGTGGTTGGGGGTAGAGAAATTTGGTTTTTTTTTTTTCATATGAAATGTAAGTTAGATATCTGATTCAGCGATCACCATATTATGGCAACCCTCGAACATATTTTATTCGGCCCGCAAATGAAAAAAGAATTAATAAGTAATAACTGATAATTTTTAATACGTTACTCTGTTATAATGTCATAACTTACAATCTATTTTTTTTTTTTTTTTTTTTAAGTATAATAATGCAAAAATATGTGCTTTGAATTTTGATGGCTCGTGAAAAATTCCTGAATACTTGATACGGCCCTTCAAAAATATTAACCGATAATCCGCAGGAGCGAATTAATGGAGGAAGGGCAAAAGGGGCATTTGCCATGGGTGGAAGTCTTGAGGGGGTGTATATTGTTTAGAAAATTATTTTACCTACGAATATTACCATTCAAATGCTTGTAGAAAGAAAAAAATTATGAACATCATTAGATATCTTATTCTTAACTCAAACTCAGTGTGAAGTACATGTTTCTAAAGTACGAGTGAAGTGAATGATGCTTATAATATTATTAATAATCATTCAAGCAAAACGATGAAAATTTTTTGAAAGCTATTTATCGACGCTTATAGGGACACAAAATAATTTTGACCCTGTGTATTATTACTTCTAATTCGCCCCTGCTTAAACACAATATGAGCATTTAATCCTTCAGAGAAATCAACTGCACATTCCCAAGAACCTAACCAATAGAGTTTACTCGTTGACCATTGTATAGAACCTTCGTTTTCAACAAACCAATTACTACATTTTATCACCTTATTTATAATTTTAAAATACAATATTGTATTTTTATTCAATAAATTAACACACACACACACACACACACACACACATCACAGTGCACTTATTTTTTAGATATTTTAAGGGGAGTACAGAAACGATAGTCTTTCCATCCCATATTTTCGGAGTACAAACGTTACCTCTCGATACCTCCTCCTCGTACACCTCTATACGTACACATATTATATTTATTTATACATTACAATGAAAGTGTAAACGGTATGCAAATTTACAGATCAAATCGCCTTTAGATACCTAAATACTATTAGATAACTTTAGAATAATTATATCATACAAAATAAATCATGGAATATTTTTTTTTTATTATGATTATTTGACGTAATAAACTAATATAACACACACACACACACGCTCATGCTGTATTTAATGTGTATTGTATGTTTGTTCTGCAATTAATTGTTTCGTTTCCTTAACTTTACACCACATCTAAACGTATCGCGTACAATTTAATACCGAACGGACAATGCGTAACACGGGGAAGTGAGTATTTGAAGACCTCTCTTTGTTCATATATATATATATATATATATATATATTTTTTTTTTTCTTTTCAACGAAACGACACAATGCGCAGCACAGTTATATCGGCCGTACAACGACGACGGAACGGACGATATCGAATAATAAACAATATTGCCGCCCATTGGAACCCGTAATCCGTTTTGTGCCGATTCGGAGGAGAATAAAAAAAATATACAATACAACGTGAAAATCATAATCATTTGCATAACCGACCCGACGACAAGGTAAATAGTTTACGCGTGTCGTACTATTATTGTAGAACTGTGTATTATTTATAAAAGTGTCTGTAAAATGAATAACGGCCACGTGACTGCAGCGGTACACGCGGATCTACGTATACGCGATGGCGTAAACAGATTAGGAGCGACTTAGGGGCAAACCTTTAACCTATTATATATATATATTTTACTTTTTTCTCAGTTACCTGTGTAAAGTTTAAAACTGGTCGAGTAAAATACATAAATATTATACATCTTTTTGTAACAACGACAAACTCTGTAATTTTTAAGTAAAATTGACTTAAATAAACTAAAACTCCACTCACGACGGTTGTGTTCGATAAACGGTTTATCGTTTCTTCAAAATACAATACACCCACCGAGAGAATCACACCCGTGGTGAAAAGTACGTCCAGCGTTTTCACGCTAACATTCATCCGAGACATGATTACAAGTCCGTGCATTTTTTACTCAGCTAGCTAGCTTATATCACTCTATAATCTGAGAATAGGGGAAAAAAATGCTTTTTTTTAAAAAAAGTGTTGGGGGAAAAAAAAGGACATATTTCCGTACCCTGTGGGTATTCTTCGCCTCTCGAGTGAGTGTAACTGAATTTTTAAGAAACGATAAATCATTTCTTCAATATCGAAACAATATCGAGCAGAGCTTTAGTTTATTCGAGACGGTTTTACAAAACTATGAAGTCAGATCGAGATGAGATATTATATAATTTACGGGAAAAAATAAAATTGGGAAAATTAGATTAGAAAATCATAGAATTTCGGGGGGGGAGGGGGAAATGAACCGGGAATAATGAATTATTGGGAAAAATGTCACACAATCGTTAAAACAGCAACGTTGACCGGACGTCTTAAAATATAGCGCCGAATGTGCAAGAATAACACATCATAATAATAATATGATATTTTTGATATCAGATTATTTAATGATATGATTTTTTTTTTTTTTTTGGTGATTGAGAAATATAGCTTTATAAGTACATAATTTAAATTATATAACAACGAATTCATGTATGAAACTTTTATTTCGCATTTTTTGACGTTTTTAATTTTATGGGTCATTTTTTTTTTCCATTTTTAAATCATATTTCCCTTTTTTAGTTCATTTTCCAGTGTTTTTAATTGAATTCTGTCAAATAACATCTTTCGAAAACCTTTTTTTGTTTTACACAGGTTGTATATACATAAAATTTAAAAATCTTTAAAAAAAAAAAAAAACATTTAAAAAATTGTTTCAGGTGAATAGCGTTATACAAAATTCAAATCCAGTCAACAATTTTTTTAATTTTTTTATGAAATAAACATATTTTCTTGGATGTAAAATTTAATCTACTAACGCAGTGATGTGTATAATATCCTATAATATCAATATAAATATAAAAATTTAATTAAAAACCATTTTAAGTGCATTTTATACTAAAATTTTTGGCATTTTATATTGCATTTTTTGTGCATATTTCGTTAAATTTTTTTGACATTCTCAATGCATTTTTCAAGGTTTTTTAGTGCATTAAATTCACAGCCCTAATAATAGGAATTAGAATTCGTATTATTATTATTATTATTATTAATGTTAGTATTTTGTGCGTTATCCGTCGTCGTTAACGCCGCCGCCGCCGAGACAACCGATGCGTGGCAATGAACTGAGAAGAATAAAGGATACACATATACCTACATATTTTTTAACGTCGCGGAACCTACGCATAATAATAATAATAATAATAATATCATTGAAATATACGCAACAGGTACTACCGAATTACTACGGCCGTGTATACCGTACCCGTATACTTTATGCATATACAAACACACACACACACGCACATATTTTATACTTATAATACGCGAGCGTTTATCTTTTTGTGTGCGCTTGAAGCACCTATACACACACACACACGCACGTATTAATACGATTATAATGTTATTATTGTGTTGTGTTGTGTTGTTATGTATTGTTATGCAAACAGAGTAACGGAATATGAATATTGTTATATCGATGATGTGTGCGTAAGCGGCGCGCGCGTGTGTGTTGGGATTCGTGTTTACATTTTGCACGATTATCACCTGTTGTCGTCGTCGCCGCCGACAACGGATTTCCTCCAGTGACTTTTCACACTCTCGAGACGCGCGTTCGGTCTCGTTATGCTGCTTCTAACCTACCTACTCGTTCGACGAACGGTTTATCCGTATCATTTTTATCGCGATATTGTTACGTTTTAATGTAAATATTCTCGCCTCGCTCTCCCCCCCCCGGCCCCCCGGCCCCGCTCTCGTCTTCGTAACAATGAGTACTCGAAAAATCTACGGTATGATATTATAGTTTTTTTATTTTTTTTTTTTTATGTTGTGCCTTTCGACAGCCGTGTATTTGAACACTGTTTATGCGCATGTAGTGTAGTGTAGTGTATACAAAAACGTGATTTTCCGATATCTGTACTCGACTACTAGTATAGGGGGTGACCATATTTAAGAAAATAAAATACAGGACAAACATTTTTTCATAATATTTTTAAATAAATAAGTATTTATTAAATATATATATATATATATACATTTATGTTTTTGAATCGTGACAAAAGTATAATATTCTTAAACTACCTATTGTAGATTAAATTTAAACACATAATAACGTTATTTTGAAAAACATAAAATAAACAAATGAAACTAAATTGATACTTTTTGAAATTTCTTCAAATCCTTTATTCGTGCATATTGTATACCTTTACTTTCTGAAAAAAAAAACTTGTTAATTCATTTTACGATTATAATAATTGATCTAATGGTATCCGACAAATAAGAATTGAGAAATTCGAAAAATGACCTCTGTAGAGTACAATCTAAAGGCAAATCCGGTTTCAAAAAGTCACTGATCGAAACTTTTGGACAAGTATTTTCATACGGAAAGTTGTACGAAGAAAAAAAAAAAATGAACATCATTGTAGAAACACTAGCTTCTTCACTTCGTTCAGAATCTAATATGTATTTAAAATCCAGAGACGTCAATAAAGAGTAGAATAAAATCGTTGGACGTATTCGTTACGTTCTGACATTAATCTCATATTTTATCGGACACATTCTATAGTAATAATTGTCTTATTGGTACAAGCTATTTTATTGTTATTATTATTTTATTTCGGCCGAAAATAACGCGCGGACGGTGTTACGTATTAGTTTACGAAACCCGCTCAAATCCTTTCATTTTTCAAATAATAATCTGACATCTTAACAAAATCGCGATTTCACCTGTATTAGTAATCGCAGTTAAACGTTTGTACGTTTAAACCGCGTTTGTTTTACTATAATGATGAGTCGCCGTGTCCATCGCGATACTTGACAGTAATTATTATTATTGATTATTGATAACAATAATTGGGACGTCCAATAGAGATATAAACCGTCCAAATGAAAGGCGATCGATACATATTATATTATTATTCTTTTTTTTTTATCACACATAAGTGCTCGTATATAGACGAAACATAACGATGTGTAGTATTTTAGTAGCAAGTAAATTTTAGGTCATCGAATCTCGTTAGTTTGTTTTTTTTTTTTTTTTTTTCCGTCCTTCTCTACATTCATTTTGCAAATTACAATGTGTATCACGTGGAGTGTGCGCGTATTCAAAGTACATTCGAAAATTAATGGACTATAGTTGAGGAACGTACGAAATGGCACGACGCGACGTATTGTATATTTTATATGTATATACATATATATATTTATATATGCGTTTGTATGACACACAGTAGCTGATATACAGTAGTGTACGAGTGCTTTGGCGACGCGAGAACGAGAAAACACTGGCAATTAAGCGACGCATTCGTGGCATAACGCACGATATTAGTCTATAACAGGGGCGGCCAAATTTCGGCTCTCATTCTATTCTCTTTAAAGAAGTAATTTTTTGAATTTCTCAATTCTTCAATTTTTTTTTTTTCTCAAAATTTGAAAAAAAAAACGACTCGGAATCCATCATTTTTTGATCCGAACTATATGAAAATTTTGGCGCGACAAAATTTTGGAAATGTAAAAAAAAAAACTTTGGAAATTTTTCTAATATTAACTTCTTTCGTTCGGAATCGTCTTAACAAAGAAATGATTTATCGTTTCTTTAAAATTTAATACACCCACCAAGAGCTTCACACCCAAACGCGAAGAATACTCGTGATACTGAAATTTTTTTTTATTCATCGCGATTTTAAATTTTAAATTTTATGACTTTAAGCGAATAAAGTTTAAATTTGTATGTATTGACATTGCGCAAAAATAACAGCTGTTTTAGCACAATGTTAAACATGTGTTTATTGTCGAGTCAATGTTACTTCTTATGATGATCTTTAATTAAATTCGAACGATATTTTTATTTGTTTATTTTTCATCGTCAAAATGATTCACAAGTAAATATCATTCCAAAAATTAATTTTGAACTGTGTGCAATATATATGCACACTTAATGATGTTTGGGTTCTTCAAAATAATGATGTTCTTACAAAATTCCGTGACAGGGTGACGATTATTTTTAAACTCTTTTAGTTTTTAGACTAAAATTTTAAATACATAAAAGCTTATTGTCGTGAATTGTCTTAACTTCTGCAATGAGATTTTCGATACTGGACATTCGTTTTCAATAAATAATATACACTGAAAATTAATTTAAAAGATTTTTTTTTTGCTCTTAATATAATTTTATTTATCCTTGTGGCCGGTGAACATAATAATCATGTTGGCCACCCCTGGTCTATATAATAAATAGTATTTTCATCATTGCACTATCGTCGTCTTCGTTGTTTGTTACGTTGCGATATTATTTTTTTGACTTTGAATCGCCTGACACTGACGCGCAACAATAATGATGAGATAAATTCCACTCGTGACGACAATAATAAAAACGACAATCTACTACAACTGTTCGGCAAAACAGTCGCGGTCCGTCGTGATAAGAGTCGCGCGGGCGTATAAGATATAGAAATTTGTCTCGACACACAATGCACTCAAACATTGAAACTTTTCGTGGATATTTCACCATTTTTTCAGGAAAAACGCATATTCGATCAAATATGTGCAGCATATTCGACTAACTCATAATAGCATAATAACGAATATTGTACGAGTTTATGACACGTGAGGCGTCTAGTTTCAAAACAGCTATAAGCAATTTTCGAAATTTTTCAGTAACAACAAAAAACGAAAATAACGCAAATTACTTGGTCGATAATTTTATAATAAATATGAAAT
The DNA here is from genome assembly GCA_025469315.1 of Stegophylla sp. TES_Ste_2020. Taxonomy (NCBI): domain Eukaryota; kingdom Metazoa; phylum Arthropoda; class Insecta; order Hemiptera; family Aphididae; genus Stegophylla; species Stegophylla sp. TES_Ste_2020. The sequence goes on along the minus strand of JAIPRM010012419.1, from coordinate 3,493 downwards.
CAAATGTGATAATATATATTTTGTAAAAATATTATTACGAGAGTTAAATAAATTTATGGTTTTGAAATGGCTGTTTTTGTTGTGAATTTAAGCATATGGCTGTTTTTGAAACCAACAATTTAATAATTTTTTTTTTTCACTTGTGACTGGTTTTGAAATTGACTTTATGAGACAGGTGATTTTGAAACGAACACTGGAAAATTTAAGAAATACAAAACATTTTTAATTTTATGTATATATAATTACCTAATAGTGAAAAATAATAACCAAATAGAACTTAATTATAGTTAATACTTAATTTCATGAAAATTTGAGTACTATTACCAGAGCAGATAAAAACGTGTGTTTAATTATGGCTTGATTTGAAATAAACATCGTTAGATGGCAGGTTTCGATACTAACCACAATTTATGTCCTCATTTAACATCGAGTGTGGCCTTACTTGATGTTAAATATTTTTACCAACAATGTAATACAGAGTGAATATTTGGAAAATTAAAAAAAATCCATTTTGAAAAAATTTTCTTTTAACTGGTTTTGAAACTAGACGCCCCATATTTAGAGGCATTTTTACGTTTTGTGTTTAATACATTTATTTTAAAGGTTGACGTTAATTAAAGGATGTTTGTGTTTGAATTTTAAACACTTCATTATGATTTTTTCATAACACTTACAGATATTCGTTGTCACTAGGTCACTATTTTTTATATATATATATATATAAAAATAGAAGAATGGTATTTATAACCATGGCCTATTATTTTATTTTTTTTTTTATGCTGTAAAATGAAGTAAATATATAATAATACAACGATTAAATTCAAAATTGAATAATAACTTAAGTATACATAAATGCGCATCAGTATAATCGTAATCGTACAACCTATAAAAAAAATATAATAGGTTAGGATTAAAAATATTACCTATTCTTATATATATATATATATATATATATTTTTTTTTTAAATCACAATAAAACATCATTAACTTCTATAGTACGTCGATTAAAGTAACAACAGATGCGCCTGTAGTTGTAGTAATATTGATAATCATTATTATCCATAGCCACTTTAATGGCGGCTATAGATTTTTTTTATTGTAAAATTTGTTTTTTCCCCGATCTCCTTATAATATAATTTTTTTTTTAATAAATAAAACAAAAGTTATTAAACACCAATTTAAAGTAATTGTTTCTGCGTCAAAATAGTATTCAAATAAAGTTTTTAAGCATTCTAAATACTACTTTAAATTCAATGACTATTCAATAACACTTTTTTCGATTCTGAACGAAGCGAAGAAGCTAGGTAGTGTTTTTACAATAATGTTTTTTTTTTCTTCTTTTTCTTTTCTGTAAACACTTTTTCGTATCGATATACTTGTCCAAAAGTTTCGATCGATAACTTTTTGAAACCGGTTTTGTCTCTAGTTGGTACTTTAGAGAATTTTCTCTCTAATTTCTCAATTCTTCAATTTTTTTTTTTTTTTTTTTTATTTTGAAAAACTACCCAAAATTTGACAAAAAAAAACTCGGAAACCATTATTTTTTGATCCGAACTATATGAAAATTTGAACATAGATAGAAAATAATATAAGAAAATGTTGAAAATGTGAAAAAAAAATTTTAGACATTTTTCTAACATTTATTTTTTATATTATTAACTTCCTTCGTGCAGAACCGTTTTATTGAAGAAATGATTTATCGTTTCTTTAAAATTCAATACACCCGTCAAGAAAATCCCACCCATCGTGCGAAGTATGTCCGCCTTTTTTTTTTTTTTTCGACATTAAGTTTGTTTTCGTTTACAAATTATTACAAAGTGTTCGGCGGCAACAATGCGATTCTTCTCCCCTGAATTGATAACAGGAAAAAAAATCCCAGTTTTTTCACTCAATATAATTAAATCTATCTTCTATAACGTTTTATTTCACTTAATCCACTTTGATAAAGCAAAACGATAGGGCCCAACGCAACCACCGTGTGACACCTAAGATTATCTACACTCAGACACGAAGCAATATAATAATTTTCAATTATCCTTTACTGTTTAACCGTATTATCGTTATTTCCGGTGTTTTTAGACTTTACCTATTTTTTTTATTTTTTTTTTTTTTTGCTCACTCAACATTACCCGCCCACCTACTGCACAACGATGAACAATGCCTAGATCAACGCGGATCTCCGAAAAATCAGGTAACGATATTTGTCACCGAAACGCGGAGGGAAGAGGGGGTAAAATCGTTGTTTATTTTGAAATGTGCTCTGGGTACACAAAGCGATACCTATAAAATAAGTAACGGGTTCGCCGTCGTCGTCGGTGGTGTATGAAGAAAACGCGCGCGCGTCAATAGGAGGAAATGAGACTCTTTTACTCGAGGTATCAAAAAAAAAAAAAAAAACCGTACGACTTACCGGCGGCGGCGGCGGCGGCGGCGGCGGATCAACGACGGAGAGTAAGTAAATCACGGCGACGCGCGACCAACGCGGGGATACGCAAGGCAGATCGATTAATAAGGTTTTCTTTTCTGTTTATTCTCTCCGACTCACTCAATCGCTCTACTACGCGTTTAATTCCTTTTGTCGTTCATTACTATTATTATTATTATTATTATTATTTTACGCGTCGACGACGATCGTTGGTTAGGTATATAAGAACAATAAATAAATAAATAAATAAACATTATCGTCATTATTATTATTATTATTATTATTATTATAACTCCCAGTGACATAGTTCTCGTTCGGCGAAAAAAGTAATCACGCGGTGGATGTCTACCGGATAGGCCGTTATATTATTATTATTATTATTATTATTATTTGCCGCGCGTTTCGGATGATTAACCGGCGTAAAGGTGTGCAAACCGATCGTTTGACCATTTTTATTTTTATTTCATTTATTTCATTTTTTTCTATTTTTCTGTTTTTCCTGGACAGAGAGAGAGAGAGAGAGAGAGAGAGAGAGAGAGAGGGGAAACACGGAAAATAACATATTTTTCGCGGCCGGTTTAAGCCGCAGCCGACGTAGCAATACGCCGTTACCGTTATACCCAGTTACCCAGTGGCGGCGCAACCGAGGGGGGCGGGGGGGGGTGTTTTGGGTGTCTGGACACCCCCCTCGTTGAACCATATTTATGGAAATTTTATTCTCAATTAGCATTGAAAAAAAAAAAAAAAAAAAAGAAAGAAATCCTTTTAACTATACAATTATTATAACCTCTATTGATTTTCAAAAATATACATCATGGTTAAAATAAACATGATATTTCAACGTTGCTCACTATTTTATGAAAACATCCATTATAAATAGCAATAGTAGAAATCAAGAAATAAGACATCTATTTAAAAAAAAAATAATTATAATTTAAATAAAAATAATTTAGTAGATAAATTAGAAAAATTGCAGCGTCGTTTTTTGAGAATAATGGCATTCAATTTAAATAAGACTGATGTCAGCTTGAACGTTATAGCTAAAGAATTCGGTTTAGAACCTTTATC
>JAIPRM010012418.1:0-12127 GCA_025469315.1 Stegophylla sp. TES_Ste_2020 | reverse complement strand
TTAAGAAAACGACTCGAAAACCATCATTTTTTAATCAGAGTTTTATGAAAATTTAAACATAAATAGAAAATCCTATAAAAAAGATTTTGGCGCAAGAAAATTTTGAAAATGTGAAAAAAAATTTTGAACATTTTTCGAAAAATTTTTTTTTTCTTATATTATTAACTTCCTTCGTTCAGAAGTTCAGAACTGAAGAAATGATTTATCGTTTATTTAAAATTTAATACGCCCGTCAAGAGAATATCACCCGTCGTGCGAAGTACACCCATCGTGCGAAGTATGTCCGGCTTTTTTGTAGGTATATATATATTTCTCAACCGTACGTCGGAGTGGAGTTCTATTCGAGAATTCGCTCCAATTTATGGTGTACGCGAAACATTTTCGATTTCTCGCGATTTATGGAGGTTTTTTCTGTTTTTCGGTGCGAACATTGCAGGTAGCGAAATCATAAACTCGACCGAAGGAATGACACCCGATGGAAAGTAATCGGATTTTGGATTTCACCGTACAAATACGATTCGTTCGGACCTTTCGGTACGGGGACGTATTTGAGGTTTCTTTCGTGGTGGGGGAACGGGGGTAGGGTTTAGGGAAATCCCATATACCTATCTCCGAAAAAGAGTTTTATTTATCGTTCTTAAGTATATTCTAAGATTTTTTTCAATAAATTGGATAATACATTCGAATTCGTCCTTTGTAAGTGCCTGTTTGAAGTTACACTATTTATTCGTCACTATTTTTCATATTTGACGATTTAGGTAAAAATGAGAATTGTAATAGTCCAGTGACAATAAAATAATATGAAACAATTGTATGAATATCGAACGGAACATGTTTACATGTACTCAAACAAAAATGAATTATCACTATAAATTTACCATTTCGATAAAGCTATAAATATTGTAATTAATTGAATAGTTTATAGACAGAATAATAATAATAATAATAAAGTGCTGAGTTCAAAATATTTTTTTGTATTAAATGTTAAACGTTACATACTTATATCCAAATGATTGAAATTTGTTTATCAATAAATAATAAATAAAATAAATAAGTGCGTAAAATAAATTTTACTGAAATTTTATCGAATAGTATGTAGGAAGTCTGAGCATGGATAAAATATTATATTACTAATATTACTAGAATAAATTGAAGTTAGTTCTTGATCATAAAATAATTTTTGAAGGAAGATGAGTGTCCCCTCAAATAAACCACTGCACTGGTTCGGTAGCTGTAGGGGAGTCGTCTCTGCGATAAAATAAAGGCGGAAAAATGGCGTCCCGTAGGCAGTTTCTCAGGACAACAGGACCGAGAGACAAATTAAAGGATAATCTTGTATAAAACAGGACTCATGGTCACTCTGACATAGGCTGACATGCAGCGAGGTAGATAGGAACAATCCTAAGTAAAGTTGAATGAGGGTAAAATTAAAGAAACGGAAATGAACGATTATTCTTCATACCAAAGCCAGGCATCACAGTGAAAATCCAAAGAAAGTATGTCTAAATATTTATGAAATCAAAAACTAAAATTCTGAAGGGGTAAACGTCTTGAATATATAATTATAGAGAGTAATAAACATCGGACAAACCGAATTTACATTTTTTTAATAAAAAAATTTTAACGATAATTTTCAAAACATAACTGGCACATACCAGTTGATTGTTATGAAAATCAAGAACTACTAGCTATCATTATCGTACACCTTGTTTGCGTACTCGGACGATTGTTGTATTCACGGAATTTCGAGTTCCATTCGAAAATAAAGCCGGATATGAATCGAAAATACAAGCAGTTGATTTTAATTAGTAATATGATCTCGCACGTTCCTCATATTTCCGTCAGTTAATTGTATTTGTTATACATGTATTATACGAGAATCGATGTGGAACAAAGCGTATACTTATTTAATATTAAAAAAAAAAAAAGAAAAAAATATAATAGTCAAAAATCGTGTTCATAAAATCTGAAGTCATTGTAAGTATTATTTAATACGGATGTGACTGTGCCGAGAATGTAACGTATTAAAAGAAAATGTACATTTGAATAATTATCCCATTTCTTTTACTCATATAAAAATTTCCAAGTTTCGAAGTCGAGCAAATCTCTTTCGATCCGTCTCCGGAATTTAATTACCGGACCGTGAACAGTATAAAATTTGCATTTTAACTTGTACACAGATACGGAGTGATTTTGTATTTATGGCGAGTATTTAAGTATAATACTTTTTTTTTTATGGGAGTAATCACCATATATTATTTTTGATTAAACTATCTCGTACGTTGGACGTTTTTTTCTGCTATTTAAGGTCGCATTGGTTTTCATAATGAAAAAAAAAAAAAATGCGTTTTTCAGTTTTTTTCGTTTTACTGATAAACATGTCCGAATATGTGGATAGACACAATTGTCCCGAGTCATCCCTAGCGGCGATTTCAAAGGGATGGCAAATATCAATCGATCACTGTATGTATTTCAAAGTTTTCTTACCCAATCTTTATGAAAATCAGAACACAGATAGTTGTTAAAACTTTTTGTAAATCAAAACGATATGAATATATTCAGATATTAACCTCGAAAAGAAACGAAGTTAAAAACATATTAATATTATCGAGTCTGTATCAGTATTTCACGTTAATAATTTGTGAAAATGTCGATTATAACTCTGAATGTATACGTGGAAATTATAGCGTCGTAATTTTGAAATTCCAAAACTAAAATTCACCGTTATTAAAGGTCAGAAATAAAAACATTTTGAGAACAATATCATTATTTATCTTTTCGTTATTCTGTTTTTATTTTAATGAAAAAGGAAATAAATTCAGTTTATTTTATGATTTTTTTTTTTTGACTTTGCTTTATGACTATCGTTTTTCTAATAATTCTTTTTCTCTGCGTTTCATAGCACCTGATTTATGATAATACATTTATTTACATTAAGACGATAAATAAAAACCTAACCCGTAGGATTCCCGCGCACAATAATGTACAGTTCATCAATACAGTTAACTGCATCTAATTGTATGTCATAAAATATTATTCTATAATGAATATCAATAATTAAAAATGTATTTAAAAGGTTTCCTATTATACCCGAACACCTGTACTCCAGATCCAAACTTCATTCCCTTGTCTTGAGAATCTGTCCTCGATTTATTACTACATTTGTCTTACCAGCCAATATAAAAATAGCAAATTAACATTCGGTTGAACCTAATTTGTGTTGTTAACATTAATATCAGAGTAAACTGACCTTTTGTTACATTTAAAAGTAATAAGAAAATACGTTCAGTTAACACGACGTTTCCTATTTAATATAAGACGTCTCTTGGTGCTGTGTAACAAGAGTTACATTTTTTCATTTTCTCGAACCATTCAATATTTCATTCTAACGACTAATCTCACCTATAAGTAAGTGGTAGTATCTGATAAAATTTAATTCTTTTTTGAAAATTACCTATGCAAGGATACAATAATGACAAAAACAATTTTGGATAAGCTAGGTACTTTTTAAATATATGTAAAATGGAATTGCATCACTCGTTATGTGAATACATAAATATATAATTTTTTCCCAAATTACTTTTCGTTTAAGTAAATTAACGTAATGAAGTTACTTAAGTTTCATCGATAAAACGTAATACATTAAAAAAAATCTCTTTACTTTTATGTATATAATTTGTGTGAGAAGTGTTACTCAATATAATATTTAAATTCAAAAAAGAAAAAGAAAATAATTCAAGCAATTTAGTTTGTTAAAATGTACACTTATAGCTGTTATATTTTATACTTTTTTTTTGGCGTTCTCGCATTATGTGTTTTAAAAATATTTCAATTCGAGTACCTAATTTCATTAAAAATCTCGCGTTACTCGTTTAAATCTGTGACTAAATTACCAACGGCACGTTACAAAAGTAATTTCGTTACAATACCGAGTAACGTAGAGAGATACGTCACGAAATTAAAACCAATAATACTGCCTAGGAATAAACGTTTATATAATTTTTAATTGAATCGTATTAACTAATACCCGGTACTGACAAATAATAATATTATTATAATATCAGCATCGAAAAATGTGTGATTTTAAACGTAATTTTTATCTTTATTATATCATATTGAATTGTGTTCGATTTGCTCGAATAACGCGTCTCTCTTTTGCTTCCCTCTCTCCTTTTGTCTCTCTCACTGACTGCATATTAATATTATTATCATAGTATAACGTATATAATATTATATTATTACCATAGTTACGCGTTCGGCTTTTTTTTTCATTTTTTGTTTTTTTTTTTTTTTTAATGCACATTCTCTCGTGTATTGCAGATGGCATCACAATGGTAATAAAAATATTTACACGAATATGTGAATACGAACAACAGTATCGATTCCGAGAGCAGTGTGCACTATCGACTGTAACAACATTTCGTGATGAATAAATTTAAAATACGGACGAATAATAATAATAATAATAATACTATGCAGTGCTCGTCCCGTTCTCTCTCGTCCTCGTTATTATTATTATTATTATGAACATTATTGAATTCGAGGAGAAGTTTTCAGAGCCCGTCGGATTTTTTTTTCTCCTCGGAAATGATTTTTAAATAAATTTCTTTCCCGTCCAAAACGACTACGACGACGGTCAATGTCGACCAGAATAAAATTATTATCTGCAGCAGTGCGAGGGGGGTGGGGGGGAGCGTTGGCGGCGAATGAGGAAGGTAGTATACAATTACACAAAAACCAATAGTGGCTACTATAGTAAAAGAAAAAAAAAAAAGAAAGAAAGAGACAGCATGGCAGTTTTGAAAGCAAAAATAAACAATATATGTGAGCCCTCAACGTTCGCAAGTTTTTTTATTTTTTTATCATTTCATATGTGATCGATATCTACGTTTATATATATTATTATGTTTTAAAGGCAGTTTGTTTTTCATTTTTTTTTAGTATTATTTATTTATTTTTTTTTTTGTCTGTGATTTATTACATGTTTTAGTGAATTTACAACACAGTTATTTATTTGTACTGTGTCTCCGGGAGCCTACTAAACATATGTATACACGGAATACAAAGTGAAATATTGTAAAACTCGATAACTCAAAAAATTTTTTTTGATCTGATCGTTTTATACCAGTCTATTAGTGCTGCGACCAAGAGGATGCTTTAGAGTGCTAGTCATAGTTGTGGTGAGAGAGGGAGAGCCCCCCATAACGTGGCGACGACCCATGAAAACCTCTTTTGTCCTATATTTTACACACTTGTTCGGTATTTCTGATTAAAAATGTAAACATAATATTATTTGAAATCTTATTTTATTTAGTCTTCCTAACTTTTTGATATTTATAGCATTTAATAAACCGAATGGAGCTAAATGATATTTAAAATTTGCTCCATATATATATATATATTTCCATTGGACTACTTCATTTGACAGTTTTTTAGACTTATCAGAAGTATATTTTGTTGCGATAAAATTCCCTAAAACCCCCTTTTTTGCTTTTGCTGTTGACACGCCTTTATGAAAATATCAGACCCGGAGATAACCACCTTGAACTTCTCACTCTATCGTCAGGTCTGGTGCTTGTGCACTCCCGTATTTTTTTTTTTTTAAATTAACACTTCGAGTGTAAATGATAAACACAAATTATTTTTACCCTACGCACGTCCATTAACGCAACTCGGAAAACATTTTCGGGAGTCTAATATGTATATTTGATTGATTTAGCTCCCAGAAAAAGCATTAACCTTATGTAGTTTTCAAAAATTCTGGGGGGGGGACTATGAGTAGTTTCGAGGGTGCTTAGCACCCTCAAGAATCCCTCTAATTGCGCCTGTGCGCACGTCCATCGTTAATCGATATCAAGTGACCACGTCATGTCGAAGTCATCTCAGAGTTACACTAATTCATTTATGGGGCAGTAGAACGACCATTTTTTTTTTTTTTTTGGAGTCGTCACGCGAACGTGACTCGTTCTACGGTTACCGAATTCAACAAACTATCACTTATCAATTTAATTGTTTTGAAATCAAATCTATCAATTGGTATACCGAACGTTGTGTGACACCACAGTGATATTATACATATTTTGTAACACTTGTTCTGCGATCGCTGGTATAGTCGGATTTTTGTAGCATGGGCGTGGTAGCTACTAGTGACGATAAAAACCAATCATTTACTTCCTGACAAAATCGCTCTTCCCCCGCGACCCACATGTAGTATCACGTTTTTTGATTTTTTTTTCAACTGTCCCGCCGTTATAGAACTCATCATCGATTTGATTCTGATTATGTTTACCCCCCGACAATCGATTGAATCTATGTGACTCATCTCCAGTAATAATAACTCTTTGAAAACGTCACGAGTCACACACAATCATTATTATTTAATCGTAGTCGGATTCTGAGAGTTACACAGATTAAATTTTTTCTAAGAAATCTCCCAAGTCGGTTTCGTATTCTAAACGTGAGTTTTGAAATCCTACGGGTATAAGACGGTAAAAATATATAAATCAGACACAAGTTTAGATTTTTTTTTCCCCCCTTTCACTTATTTTCGGTTTTTCTATTCGTGGCTTAAAACGTTCCCAAGACATATCCCGCCGAATAACAAACGCCTTTGGTGCGCGCGAACTCAATAAAACAAAAGTAATGTAAAAAAAAAAATCTAGATCACGTACGCATCTAAAAAAGTATAAATTGTTAAGCAGACCGCATGCATCGAGGTCGATGCAGACACTCTCGGATCGCACCAACTTCTTCCAATCACATTAACGAAATAACAATCGCCTCTCGTTCGCACCGCGTTAAGCGTTCAAAGGACGTCTGCCGTTAGCTGTTGTTGTGTAATTCAAAGCCGTTTGTTTGTTTTGGGCATTGATTTAGATTGTGAGCGGAGCGAAGAAGTTTTTTTTTTTGTTTTACTTTTCATTCATTTAAGGTCAATTATCATTGACATCACGATCCCGTGCGTTCCACAGATAGAATATACATAATATAGTGGCGGATTATTAATAGTACCACGCGCGAACTACGTTTTGCCAATAATTATTGCGCGCGCGCACACATACTTAAGATTTTCATTTATTTTTTTTATTATTAGTAAATTCGTTTTCATTATTTCCTAACGACGAAACGTTGTATATTATATCCGAGAGAGAGAGAGAGAGAGAGAGAGTACTTATAATCATAACGTTATTTATACCGCGAACCATTGTGCCCCGGTGTATACAAGCTCAAGTGTTTTTTATACATAGACGCGTTCATTAATTTCCATTTGATTTATAGTATTAATACATTCATTAATTACACTCCGAGTTTAATTAATGTTCGATTATTTTTTTTTCATTATTATTCCTTTTCTTAGGTCCCGTGGAGGAGTGGCGGCCGTTACGCGCGTTGTCGTCGTCCGGTAGAGTACGCGAAATACAGTCGTCCTACAACTACTACAATTATTATTATTATTATTTTAAACGCACGTAATCGAATCGCTCTGCGGAATTATTCATTTTATTTGCTAAAAGGGTTTCAATCGGAAAAAGAAAAAAAAAAGAGAGAGATTGTGATAAATGTGCAGCTGTATCGCACGCGTAACGCAGACGCCACCCACTTAGGGGTACGACGTTTGCGACCATTAAAAATATTGTTGTTATTTTAAAAACGATCATCACTTTAATGTGTAGGGGAACGTTTATTGGTTTTTGAAAATAACGAAATTAAATTTTGAAAATAATATGTTTTCAAAGTGTATAGTAATCGACAAAGAGCGATTTGTTTTCTCATTACTAAAATAGTTTTATTCATAAAAACGTGTACTTGATAATTTTTTGAATTTTCAAAAATTTAAAATTTAAAAATTACGATCTTTAACGAATTAGTGGTTAAATTACATAACTCGTTGAAAATCGTAACTAAATATTACTCGCACGTTACGTAAAAAAATAATGAGTATGAAACGCATGACAAATGATGTGCAAATTTCCTGGGAACATCCCTTAGATCGGGAATTTATCGGAGATATTAAGTACATATATATTTCAAATTATGTTTCATTGAATGAAAAATATAGTATACTTATTATATGCTTAAATTATATTACTTACGTTTGAAATGTTTGATAAACCAATGAGTATTAAATGTTTTAATTTCAATGTACAAACCAATATTATAATCATAAAACAAGTATAATACGTAAAATATAATGTCAAAGTTTTGCGTAATAAAATTTGCAAATAATCGACCAAAATTAAAAACCATTTACTAATTATTGCTCCCTCTTCACAAGTCTAGGGAACAATTTCTCGAGAACTCCTCTTCTTAGTGGCAGGCACATCACTATGCCCGACGGTGTGATTTATTAATAGAAATTCTGAAAAATCTCAGTTCAGACGAGGAGTAAAAACGTGAGACGTGACGGTAAAACGGAACGTACGAATTGAGCAGTCGAGGGGCCACGGAATTTCTGAGTGTAACACACACCGAAGCCGCTAGAAATGCGAATAATATCGTATATGCAAATGAGGTGTCGGCGACGACCGCGCGCGACTTCACAATTGGTCGAGTGATATATTGCGTTGTCGGCATTTTTTCCGTTGTCGAGACTGCGATAATAATAATTATGACGTTAGAGGGACCGCAAAGACGTGACATTGAACCCGGTCAATGCGGATTTCCTCGAAAATCGACTGTTTGCACTCGAAGCCGAAAAACCCCAGCGTTTAAGTATGAAATAGGGGAAGAAAAAGCTATTGGTAAACGTGACACATACTATTTGAGGGCGTTGAGTAAAAAAAAAAAAAAAAAAAAGGAGGTTGGCAAACACTGATCTACATTCAGCTAAACTAAACTGAATATGTATAGACATTTTCCAAAAAAACGTACACTCTTGCAGAACACATAGCTATAGTAAGTACGCGTCGTTGCTACATATATATTAGAGAAAACTACACGAAAATAATTTTAATTCGTGCATTGTACGAGGTCAAAAATACGACGTTCGTCCTACGCATGTCATGTTAAATATTATAATATATCAAAGAACGTTTGTTTTTAAATCAAAATTTTCCTTCGCGTTAACAACCGAAAAAGCATAAAAGAAAACAGCTCGATGGATATCTACTGTTTCATTTTCAATGCTAGTGTAATATGGCTTTTGATCCTTCTTAGCTTCTCTGTCAGACCGCACGTATTTATTAGACTCACAGTGTCTGTATTTACAGACTTATTTACAATACATATATATATATATATGTATATTCAAAATTCTCGTCATAACAATAGTGCATTTGTACTGGGAAAGTTTGTAAAAAGCGTCAACGTTCTCGTGTAAAAAAAAAAAAAATCGCTTCTCGAGCGTTTATTTCCCCCAAAAAATAAAATAAAAAGCCGGCAGGCACCAAATCCGTACAGGATTCGCAGTCTTCGTCTCGTGTAACAGTTTTATTCATTTGGCTTTGGTCGCGGAAAGTTTAATAACTCATTAGTCATTACTCATTAGTCATTACATCATTTAAATCTAAAAAGCTATCGAGAAAAACGAAAATAAGTCTATATAAGACCCTTGTCAGACCAATTGTACTGTATGCCTGTGGAGCATGGGCATCCACCAAATCCGACGAAAACAAATTGATGATCTTCGAAAGAAAAATCTTGCGTAGAATATTTGGTCCGAAAAGAAATGAGGAAGGTAGCTATGAAATAGGATCAAACAGTGAATTGAATAATTTGTTTAACGGACCCAATATAGTTGCCACACTCAAGAGCCAAAGAATAAGATGGGCCGGACACGTTTGGAGAGCACAAGACCAACTTTTATTAATCATCACGAAATGGAAACCGAACAAAAGTCGACCGAGAGGAAGACCTAGACAACGGTGGGAGGATCGAGTCAAGGAAGATATCAGAATGTTGGGAGTTATGAATGGAGAAGAACTGACAGAGCACAGGGAAACATGGAGGGAGATAGTGGAAGCGGCAACGGGCCTAAATGGCCTAGAATAAACCAAAAAAAAAAAAAAAATGGTCCACCGGTGGTTGAAACCACTACTAGCACGGTATATTTCGCGGAAAATCAATAATACTCGACGCGAAACGGTGAGATGCAGAATAAATTCAAAATTCGTCACGTAATATAATACAGCGACGTACACAATAGACACTCGTGACACACGTAACAGTTTTAAGTCGTTCGAGCGACAACGATTCGCGTGACGCGTCTACTCTCGTCACTTTGTTATTTAAATTATTATCTGCAGCGCACCGTTCGACGTTAACGTCATTCCATTTGCTTTCGGAATGGCTCGTTTTCGTTACGGTCGAACCGGTGACGCGATTATTATAGCTGCGAATAGAAATGTTTCACACGACGAGTTGACCGCAGTGGCGTATTTACGGGGGGAGGAGGGGGGTCCATAATATTTATTTATTATCTAATAATAATATAACATGTATGTATAAAAAGTATATTAATACCATATTTTAATATGTTAATCAATTATATTTACATTTTAAGTTTATTTGTCATATCGAATTCTTTGTTTATATAAATTAGTATACTTAATTAGGTATAACTATAGTTATAACGTTTATACCTTATGGAACTCTATCCTCTTGCACAGCCATCGGCTTTTGAGGAGATTCATCTCTTTTAAAATTCTATAAATTTACCATTTTATAATGTTTTTTTGTTTGATGGAATAAATTATTAAACTATTATTATTATTATAGTAACATGTTAATTATTATTATTGTTATGTTAATTTTTTTCCTGTGTACACTTTCATGGAATCAGTTATCCAAAAGTTTCACTCGGCAAACGTTTAGGTCAGAAATAGACTAGTTGATATTTTAGCGAGGAAATTTATTGAAATAATTGTCAATAGTTATTCCAAATTGAAAAACCTCAAATTTGAATAAAAATATTTAATTAACGTTAAAATATGTCATAAAATCGATTTGAATGAAATATATTTTAGTAATTCCATAGTAATTTTAAAACTATACAATTTAAATATTCACTCCTATTAACAATAGTGTCGTAATAGAACTTCAAAAAAATATTTTCAAACAAATTTAACCGTTTTCAGGATTGATAGAAAATTTTGGAAATATCTCATTTTTATCTAATAAAATTTGAAATGTTTGATGTTACAAGGTGAAAATAATAATTATCAAAGACCTTAGGATACCCGCGCGGCTCAGTCACTGGATCGATCAGTTTCCGAATTTTCTCACCCAGATCTTTGCATAGTCGGTATAATATTTTCGACTCTACCCCCCCACCAAAAATGGAGACTTCGGTTTGATTTTGGTCTCGGTCAGAAAAAATCGATTGAGATCTTGTCTGTACGATCACTCGTGAAATAATAGTATTTATAACCGTAAAACGCTTTTATATCAATTTACTCTAAACGAATCGAACAGAATAAATAAGCACATAGTTTATAGTTACGTTTTTTTAGTCGATAAGTTTACCTACCAATAGATATTTGCATATTCACCAAGACAATAAATTATAATATAATAATTTCTTGTCAGAATGAAAAACTCAACGTTAGTCGAAAGGGAAGGGTACGTTGTCGTGCACCCTAAAACCACCCCTATAAATCCACCGACGTCGGTAATCGATAGAATAATATTCAAAGGCATTACACAATATTCCGTTTTCGAATATTTTAAGCGTTTTCGACACGCGTCGAACGACAGAAAAAAAAAATATCGTTTAACGTATTTTTTTTATTATTATTTTTTTTTTTTTTGGTTGTGAGCGAAGTAGAAGAAAACTACTATAGTGTTTTCCACAATGACGTTTGTTTATTTTTTATTAATTTTTCTCCCCTACGCGCGCATTCGTTCGCGCGCCGCACAAAATTAATAACAATTTCAATAAGTTCCCTTACTCTACTACTACTCGAAAAACACACTCGATATTACGACTACGCTACGCTGTGCCGAGCACGTTCACTTCACAACCCCTAGGGTTTTGGAAAACCGAAAGAGTTGTCTTAAGTACTATTCGCTTTGACACTTTAGCATTGTCTCCTTCTCGTCGGGGGGGGGGGGGGGGGGGGGGGGGGGGGGGGGGGGGGGGGGGGGGGGGGGGGGGGGGGGGGGGGGGGGGGGGGGGGGGGGGGGGGGG
>JAIPRM010012417.1:0-12127 GCA_025469315.1 Stegophylla sp. TES_Ste_2020 | reverse complement strand
TCGTTATTGTCAAACTTTGAGTATTTTTTTCCAAAAAAACCATTGAAGAATTGAGAAATTCAAAAAATGACCTCTCTAAAGTACAATCTAGAGGCGAATCGGGTTTCAAAAAGTTATTGATCGAAACTGTTGGACAAGTATTTCTATACGAAAAGTTGTACACAGAAAAATAAAAAAAAAAAAAATAATAATAAAAAAAATAAAATAAACATCATTGTAAAAACACTAGCTTCTTCACTTCGCTCAGAATCTAAAAAACTGGACATGTTTCGTACTATGAGTATTCTTTGATATTCGAGTGAGATATGATGGGTTTATTAAATTTTAAAGAAACAATAACTTTAATCTTCAGTAAAACGATTCTGAGCGGAATTTTAATTTATACAAGTCAATTTTACTTAGAAATTATAAAGTTTAGATTATATTACAACAACAAAAAAAAAATTATTTTTATTCAGCTAGATTTATATCCCTCTATTAATTAAGAATAGGAAAAGAACTTTTTAATGAGAAAAAAAGTCATATCAAAAATTTCTTTTAGAAAAATATTTTTTACATAATTGTCATCAATTTTTATTTACATTTTCATGAAAATAAAAAAAAAAATCTTCAAAGGTTTTTTCCAAATTTTGAGGACTTTCAAAAAATTACCTTTCTAATGTACTATCTGGAAGCAAATATAAAAATAAATATTCATAAAGTTGTAGATCAAAACTTTTGAACTAGCATTTGTATAAAAAAAAATGTTAACAGAAAAAAATTTTTGTTAAAGCATGAGTCGCTCCACTAAGAATCTAAAATAAACATAAAATAATGTGTTTAACTGAAACATAACAGCTAATTACTACGTCTCTAATAAAATGTATGATGTGAAAACGTGATAACAACATTATTTTTTACTGGTTATGGTTTGGACATGATAATATATAACTAGTTCGATTGATATAATTACATCGGTCATCAAACAAATGTAAAAAAAGATAAATCGATATAATGCAAAATTTATATAATGTATAATGTAAAAAAAAATATATTTAAAGCGAATGGAGGGGGCACGGGCCCCTAGTCGCCCCTCCCTTAAATACGCCCCTGCACATAGGTACAGATTTAAGTTATTATAATCTTTCGCCGAACAGCATAATGTTGTCCGAAGTTGGCTGGTGCGGGGGGCTCCCCCTCGGGATGTGTAAAATTAATAGCAAGTGTTCGTCTCGCTCGTCACATATTATTCGTCACACGGTTGAATTCGCTACGTCGTCCACAGCCGTGCGCCTGCCTGCTTGCTGCTGCTGTGACTGACTGGTACTACGAACGGGTACGTCATATTATACCTGGGTATACCTCGTCAGAGACGTCGTCGGTGATTTATGCATTGTCCTTGAAACGGACTGCCGGCCCCCCGGTGTTTGACCGTAATGTCGTGCCGTACTGCAGTAGTTGCTGCTGCAGTCGGCCCGCCGCGCCGCCGCTGGGGAAAAAAGCACCGTTACGATTATGTGTGTTTGCATATTGTACGAGATATAATAATAATATGTATGCGGAGACGGGGGGACATTTCGACGTAATCGATTTGGGCGCGAGGTGCATTTTACGTTTTAAGCGTTCGGTAATCACTACAGAGTTTATATTATATTGCTGGAAAAATATCAAACCTACGAAAGATTATTTTCAACGTTTCTAGAATTCTAGTTAAATGAAACCAGCTGTGTCAAAACCTACATCGATAGTTTGTCACTTCGAACAAGCTGCTGCTGCAATCAAAACGATTTCGCTCGAACTATGAAATTCAGGGGTTATATTTTATTTCATTTGGCCGAAATTTTCGATCACGGGTACACGTCACATAAATTACCGCGCAGTTTATAATATTTCTTCAGAATTTTCATTGAAATAAAAATGCTTTAAAACGATTTTAGCTTTAGTGTTTTGTAAAAATAGATGTTATCGTAAAACGTGTGGACGTTAATCTATCTGAACAATATTATTATCAGGAGTCTTATCTCAGCTATTAGACTGGTTAGAAGATTAGACTACATCGGTAGTTTTCTTCTAAATTTTCGGAATGTTCGCGAACGAGTTCTCGGTAAAAACGATGGGACTAATAATCATGCTTGATGCAGCGAATAGTGGCAATTAGGAGGGAATACTCGTCCAATCATATTTTAGGCTTTCATTGTATTATACTTAGGGAAAATACAGAATGGTCAAACAAACAAAATAATTTGATATCGATAAACGAATTTTCAAAATTGACAATGATTATAAAATAGTAGAACCAAACTCGAGGCAATACTCATAATTTATGTATGGCGAATTAATTGTATTCATTTGGGTAAAATTGATTTGACTTTTGACTTTATTGTTCTTCTGTTACGTTTTATTTTATTAAATTAAATATCAGTGTCCTAAAAAATGACTCTATTATTTATTATTCATACACTTAATTTGACTATACCTAATTAGGTGCACCTAACACATATTTGATTACTTATCTTATATACAAAAAAAATTCTTACACTTTCAGATTATGTTATCATTAGTATTATAATATTGCATTATTATTTATTTACTTAGGTTTAATAAAGATTACAGTTTTAAAAAAACTATTACCTCGAAATTATTTCCATTTCTCCTTCATTTTCCTGTGTTTCACGCCGAAACAGCGGTCTCATACACCAAAATGGCTGCATCAGAATGACTTCGACCGATACGTACGATATTTAATGATATGTCATCGGTCGCGTTTTCGGTGACTGCGAAAATAAATGTAAATGTCACTCATGACCGCGGCGGATACACTTTAGATTCGTTTTCAATTCTGTGTGTGCTAGCTGCTAGCTATTCTGTACTCTCTAGCTGTTCTACTTTTGATCACTTATTCGCAATAATTGGAAATTCGATTCCAAAGAATTTACACGTACTCGAACAAAGATCTCGAATTTCATCGACCTAACCGCGTCAATGTTTAATCGAGAACCACAGAATTCAAATTTTGAGAAACTACTAAGAATTTCAAAATATAACCTCTCAAAAGTATCATACAGAGACAAATAAGGATTCAAAAAGTTGCAGGTCAAAACTTTCGGACAAATATTTCCATTTGAAAAAATGTTTACAAAAAAAAAAAAAAAAGCATCATTTTAAAAACACTAAACCATGTAAAAAAAAATCTAAAGAAGCTCAAATTTAATACAGTAGAACCTCATTAATCCGGACCTCATTAGTCCGGACTTCGCTTAATCCGGACAGGCATTTACAATACGTAAATTACGCTAGTTTATGTCGTAGATTAAAATAAACAAGAAAACGAATTCTACAAATTTCCCATAAATTCGGGTTATTGCGATTACAAATTTATCAATATCAATAGTCATTAATGTTACCCATATTATGTACAGTATACATATTAGCGTTAGTCGGTTTCCTAATACGCTTCGGAGTGTTTCGTGCCTATATCGTTTCGTAATTTATACTTCATACGTAAACGATGTCGTTAAGTAAACCTAGTCAAGGTAAAAAGCGTAAGCATATGTCTCTTTCTCTTAACGATAAACTCAGTGTAATAGAAAAACTCGAAAAGGGAGCATCTGTGTCTAGCATTTGTGCCCAATATGGGATTGCCAATCACATTTTTCTTTAAATTTATAATTTACGATTTTTGGTTATTTTGTTTAATCCGGACTTTCAATAATTCGGACAACCTAGAGCCCCATATAGTCCGGATTAGCGAGGTTCTACTGTATATTGTACTTGATTACTCTGGTTGACTCGTCAAATTTTTTAATCAATATCTTTGTGTTCTGGTTGGGTTATCATAAAATTTGTACTAGAAGTTACAATATAATGATGGTTATCATTCTTTAGAGTGGAGAATTTGGTGTTGTCCCTAGATAGAGTAAATCCTATATGCGCCACCGTACATATTATCTGAACTAGAAGTTTCTAGACTTTATGGCCTTAACGCCGTTGGTATTTGGTTTCCTTCAAAAAGTTAACATTTGATTTTCTGCCACTTCCACGCGAGGACGACCATCATGTCAATGACCATAATATTATTTCCATATAATAACACGCTTTGTACTTAGTAGCATGACCTCAGATAATGTGTAGTGTGTGGTTTTTGTTGGTCAGCGAGAATGCCGCGTATTATTTTATTCGAACGCCCAACGAGCTCTAGGCGAGACGGCGTGGCTGGTTACACTTGGTCGTAGGTAACCGCGTTTACTGCGTATGCCAATTTTCCTGCTGTAAAGTGGGCGCCACGAGGGCGCCAGCTATTTGGTACGATAGTCGTTTTATTATTATTATTTTATTCACCTGAGTTAATTATGTGTAGACCAAGAATTTGGATTACTTTTTGTGTAAAAAAAAACCTTTCACTCACATTGACGAATTCGTTATTTACATAATAATATTTTGTAGGCGATAAACATTTTTTTTTTCTATTGGTTTTATTTCTATATGTTTAATTATTATTTTGATACTTGAAAATATTAATTTTACTATGATTTTACTAATTTCGTTCATAAAATAACATAATTCATAATAGTGATAATCTATCATTGAAATATATAATATGTGACGAAAAATATCCATATAAAAAATTAACGTAATATTAGGCCATCTCATTGAGTATATCTATGAGTGTACCACTGAGTATACCTACGAGTATACTAGTGACTTTATTAATTTCAAAAAACACACCCTATATAATGTTTAAATATCTAATTTCTTTTTCCTTTTTTACAATGTAGAATAATGTCTAAATCAAATGATTTACCGATTGTTATCCGTGTTTATGATCAATTTTTTACAATCTTTTATATAAGAATAAAAAAAGAAGTCGGTGATTATTTGGATTAATCGTCTTATTTTAGCTTTAATTCTAACTTTGAAATTTTCACTCTAATTTTTGGTAGTTTATCCTTGCTTTGACAACAGTATTGAGAATTTTGAAAAATGACCTCTTCAAAGTATCCCCGTGAATCAATTTTGAACAGGTATTTCTATGCGAAAAAGTGTTTCTATAATAAGAAGAAAGAAAATTAACATCATTGTAAAAACATTAGCTTCTTCACTCACCTCCAAAATTTGACTCAATAATTATTTCAAAAAAATATATAAATTATTGGTTGATTTTAAGTGATAAATTATTGTTTAACGTAAGTAGTTTTCTACTAAACCTAGTTAAATAAAGAATAAAAATTATATATTTAAAAAGAAATAATGTAGATTTGAAGTTTTTCTAAAATTTTAAATGTCTCTCATGAAAAATTCGACATACTATATTCGGTCACTAAACTAACGGATGTATATCAATTTTTTTATCGATGTCCGTTGCAGACTACACTATGCACTTTTGTATCATATCCAACAAAACCATGAATTTTCTGTCGAAAATATATTTATTAGCTGACATATTTAAAAATATCAAATATTACTTACTAATAACATACAGATGTTACTAAATTTCATATATATTTTTGCACAATTATATTTGTTTACGTGTTAATATAATTATTATATAATAATTAATAATGATAAACGATGTGTAACAGCCTGCTAATCCTAGTATAACTGATTTTGTTTTCAAAATATTACCGTCTCTTCTTGTTATTTTTTTATAATGATAAATGGAATAATATATGAGAAGGCGTTTATTGTAAAATTATTAAGTAACCTATAATCGTGGCTGTTAAACGGAAATGCTAACATATGATATAAAATTAAAACCTATAAGAAAATATTTGATTAGTACATAAAAAAATTAAAAGTAACAAATTGATATAATTTTATAATAATAATAATAATGAATCATATTATTGCATTTCTGATGATGCCGTGTTTCAATAAAAGTGTTACTACCTACCTATTATAGTACGAGAGGCTTGAACTTAACAAGAGTAAAAAGTGTTTAAAGTGGTCTACGTAGTTATCTATGTTTATAGTTATGTTACCAGAGATCAATTATTACAATATATTGTATTTGTTTGTAATAATAAATCAGTGGTGTTTATTATAATATATATTTTGAAAAAAAAATATATATAATATCCATGTAATCGCTGCGGAATGTCAGTAATGGTTCATCTAAAGGTGTTTTAATTATTGTTAAACTGATTTTGTTACTATTTTAGATAAGATAATTAATATAGTTAATATGGCTATTCATACATTTTTTATAAAGAGTTATTTATCCATTGTTTCAGTTAGTGTCAACGACGACGTATTTCTTTGATATTTCTCTGTAATCCCCTTTACTTTTAAGGATATTCATGTTTCTATTACGAACAAACATCCACACGGGGAATATTGCAGAATATTATAGACTATAATAATAATTGGTGAAAACATACTGATTTATTTCGTTTATTATATTATTATGTGTTAAAACTAAGAATTATAAATAGTCAATAGATGGATGGATGATACGTAGAAATATTTTCATTTTCTTCGAATTTCACTGTTGAAGCCATGAAAATTACTTTTTATTAAATACGGGTGATTGATATGATTTCTGTAAAATAGAGATAATAATGTCAGTAACGAAACGATTAAATTGAATGAACTTTGGTTTGTTCTTGAAATAATTTTACATGTAGTGTAATTATTATTGTAGCTGATTTGTGAATGTATTATTATTTTGTTATGTTGTTGTTTTCGTAATATTCTGCCAAAATGAATATATTATATTATTTCGTTGACGGAGCCAATGTTTGTTTGACTGATTTACGAGACAAATAATACTAACCCCACGTAATAACACAATTTGAAATAAAAAACGTCGTAGATTTTGTTTTTGGTCATACGTGCGCGGGGAAAGTTTAATTTTTTCGATGTCAGTAGATGTGGTGGAGGAAGATTACACATCTATTCTATTAATTGTCCAACGGATAGAAAAAATTTTTTTTGTCACGCTTGCACCATAAGTATATATTAATTTTTGATGCGAGTTTGAGGCGACCTTTTTCCGTACATAGAGTAAACAGAACACTCGCGTGATTTTGACCAAAAATCTTTTCCGTCCGCTACAGCAGAGGTTCTCAAAGTGTGGGACGCGACCCTCTAGGGGGCCGCAAAAGCTTTATAAGGGGGGCGCAAGAAAATTTCAAAAATCAGCATTGTATTGGTAGGACAGAAAAAGGTATGTGAACTTTGCATAATTAATGATCGCGTCCTGTAGAGTGTACAAAAGTCTCTTTTCGTTTCACTAAACTTTTTGATGAAAAAAAAAAAAAAAAAACAAGCCCACCTATTACATTAAAAGTGACCGATTGATTAAAACCTTTTTTTATAATAAATATATTTTATTTTAAAATAAATTGGTTATTTGAGTATAAATATTAGCATCTGTTTTTGACTTTTTTTGTACTCTAAACGTGATCATTAAAATTGTTTTTATGGGGGGGGGCCCACGTCTGGATTTGATCAAAGTGGGGGACCTGGCCTAAAAAGTTTGAGAACCTCTGCGCTACAGAATCGCTCGGAAACGCTATAGACTGCGGGTAGTCTGCGCAATACACTTGGAAAAAGTACAGTCCAAATCAAATTACGACGTTGTTTCGTTTAATACGTCAAAATGACAATATTATATTGTTTTGTATGTTTCTCTCGTGTCGTCGTTTCACACAACGGTTCTCTCTGACATGCGTGACGTAAGGAACACGCGCACACACCATATACGCACGCCACGCCTGTATAATATAACCCGTCCAATTCATCTTGGCCGGTGGGTGACGTCACATGTAATGAGTTCCCAATATCCGTTGAATAATCAGTGAGTTAATATTAATTTGTAGATATTAAATTATTATCAATAAAAAAAAAAAAAAATTATCGTTATTCGATAAACGTTACTGCCGCAGATTTACAGTAATAGTACATACATTTAAATATCGGTATTACATTAGGCCGGTGTTTCCCAATCAGGGGGGCGCGCGCCCCCCTAGGGAAGCGTGAGCAAATTGCTGGGGAGGCGCAAGCAGTCATCACAAAGTAAAATTTTTAATTAGTGTATCGATAACGTCATATAAAGATGGCAATCGGTGTTTAATTCGCTAAACATAACTTATTATTATTATTTTATACTAATTTATTTCTACAATTATTTATATTCATTGATTAATCCGTTATATTATTTACTGTTATTCATATATTGTAATTATTATCGTCAATAAAAACGTTATCATTCCGAATATTGTGTATTTTATTTGTAAAGTATAGAAAAAAGGTGATAAATTTTTTTCATTTATAGGAGAGGGGAGGCGCAAGATTTTTGAAAATCTACAAAAGGGGGCGTAGAATAGAAAAGGTTGGGAACCACTGCTGCATTAGGCAATACGATTATTTTTTCAATATAATTAATAGTATTTGGAACCCCTGATAATTTAAAATTGTAACAGTCGCCGCCGGCCGAAATGAATTTGTACGGTTAAGTATTTTTCGCTTTGGGAAAATCGAACTACGTTTTGTCAATTATTAATGCTGGTAGACAGATAACATTTTTAGGCACATACTAAAACTAGAGTCCCTTTACTGACATATTATTTTTACCAGACATATCACTGGAAATAAGAACCAAATTTAAATTAAGCCTTGATTAGCCTCTTTGCCAATATACAGTGTCCCACTGCGATTCGGACAAATGAAAATTTCGTAATATAAGTTTTAGTTATTTTTGAAAATTATTACTATATAACATTTTGCTATAGCAAAGCTTGGACATTTTTTTGGTTTAAGGACCCAAATTTGAAATTTTATACAACAGTTTTTGAAAAAATTTATAGTAGCCATTTTGTGAACCTGATTTTTAGAAAAAAAAAAATTGGTACTTAAATCTTTAATAAATTCGTTCATTTTCTACGATTTTTTTTGAAGTACGTGAATAATTTAATAATTTTGTCGAATACGCGTCATAAATGGTGGTATTATGACGTCAATATGACTTATTATTTAACAATATTATTAAATTATTCGCATGTTGTTTTTTATATCAAAATATATGTCGAGTTCTTTTTAATTTTAGTAAAGGCTCCTCATTTACAACATAATATATTTTATTGCTTCAGCATTATCGTAACGTCGTAAATGGGTTTATGAAAAAACGTGCCAACAAAATTAAATTTAAAAAAATTGATTAATAAATATAAAACAAAATTATATCGGTCATAATCAAATATTTGAATAAAAAATTTTTGTTTATTATATATCGTGTTAAAATTAATAATTAAAACATCAAAGGAGCCGAAGACCCCCAAAGTCTTGCAAAAGAGGCCTTTTTATTGGGGAATTTTCACGGCTGTTCTTGTGGTTGTCGCTAGTTGCTCGCTTAGCAATTAGCGCTATAATACATTATTAATCAAAATTATCTCTCTTTATCTTTATATCTGAATTAGATATGCCCAGGAACGCCCAAGTAAAATAATTGTCAATTTATTATCATCGACAGATTGAATGATTTCTATTTTTCTGACTTTTCTAAATCCATAAAAACTGCTCGACTTAGTTTTGTCCATTTTCTACGTCACATACACGAACATAAGTGTCAAATAAAAAAAAAATTAAAAAATTTCGTGCTACAACTCAACACTAATTGTGTGCGTATTTTTCGCAGATAAAATAAAATTTACTTAAAATAATATTATTGTTTTTGTAGTTAGCTTATATTTTAAAGATTAATAAGGGAAGAATGTGGTGGGTCATTAGGGTATCGAGAATTTCTGATTTATACATGCTTACTTGTCCTTACAAAGTATCCTTAACATTTTAGTTCAATTCATGTTTATGAATTATGAGTATGTATTTGTTATAGTTTATATTTAAAATATAAACTATTAAAAGTATGTATGTGTATATTGGATAATAATTAAATATTAGGTTTTAATTTTATTGCTGTACAATGATACCGTATTATTTAATGTTATCAAACTGGATAATATTTAATTATTGTAGTTCAGTAATTTTTAATTTTTTGCATTTACGTCCAATTTTAAATAGTCAAAACCAAATATATTTTTGGAGTTAATGAAAATAAGAATGACTATGTTGTTAATTAACTTTTAAAAAAATAAATATTATGAAAAATAATTAAATTTATTAGATTATGAATTTTATGACGAATCAAAAAATACGTATTAACTGTTTTTGCAAGAAAAAGTGGTTGACTTGGGCTTGTTTCAAAATCATGTCGATTATTTTATTTTTATTCATTATTCAATATAAAATTTATATGAATCAGTAACGTTTATTTAGTCATTAACTATAATATGATTAATATATTTACTAATTTGGACTGTAGTTCGCCATCCGATTTTGATAACTAAAGGATAAGTATAGATAATTGCATTACCAGTGCAGCTGTAATTGACTTTATTAAACTTCATTCGTTTCGGCTTTTCATCGATAATAGGTATTAGACGAGTGTTGTCTTTGACACACGGAGTGGGTGTGAAAGGTTAAACGAAAAGAAATGAAAAGGGGAGAAGAATGTGGCAGTGCAATTTACTACTGCTATATGGGTCGTAAAATATAAACGAAGACAAAATAAAATGAACTATTGCGATTTTTGGGTAACCGTGACCCCGGGCCGTAAAGATCGCATAGACGGTTGTTGACGACGACGACGACGACGACGTCATATTATTATTGTCGCCATCATCATCATCATCACATGACGAAAGCGTGTAAAACAATATGTCGCGCCGTTGTAGGATCTTTAGAGAAAATGAATTGTCAATAACAAATAAAATATATTCTACCGAGTGACGTCAATTATTCCGCGGCGAGGACAATAATATCAATGCGATGTGGATTATTGAAACAATCGATATTAGGAGGTATATACCATCATCATCTACTGTACTTATTAGTCTTATAAAATGTACTATTATTATTTCTGTATTATAATTTACAATATAATATATTGTATACTAGGGTGACCTGTACGTCCTGTTTTATACAGGATCGTCCTTTATTTCTTGGTTCTGTGTCCTGACAAACTTTCACTCGGGACGCTCTTTTTGTCCCGTAATTTCAAGTCTGTCCCCGTATTAATCCCGTTTTTTGACTTACTGTTGATTTAAAATTTTTGAAATGAAATTATCGAATACAATAATGTAAGAATCCAGAAATCTTTTGGATACCGTTAGATTAATAATTATAATCGTAAAATGAATTAACAAGTGTTTTTTTTAGAAAGCTAAGTATACAATATGCATGAATAAAGGATTTGAAGAAATTTTTGAAAAGTATCAATTTAGTTTCATCATGTTATTTTATGTTTTTCAAAATAATGTTTTTATGTATTTAAATTTGATCTATAATAGGTAGTTGAAAAATTATACTTTTGTCACGATTCAAAAACATAAATATATATAATACTTAGAGAGAGAGAGAGAGAGAGAGAGAGAGAGAAATAAACCAAAAAAATATATTCTCCCCGGATGAAACTTGCCTAGTTATGACGTGTGATGTATTATTATCCTTATTCCAATGCAAAATGGATTGTTATGATAATCGAACGAGCAACACATCTCTCGAACGTATTATGTGATAGCTAAATATGCCGCGCACATCATCGCCGTACAAAACCCATGAATTTATCATAACAATAATGGCGATGATATAATCGTCGCTTTTCTGTTCGTCTTAAAACGCATTATATTACATTATATTATATTATAGTATTGTTGAACACGTTGTTTTGTTGTTATCTACGCATTAGACGTTTTTGCACTTCATTCGGAGAGCTTACGAACAAGCGTCGTCGTAATATTGTGTGTTTTGTAAGTAGGTAGTAGTAGTAGTGTACCTACAAATTATTATTCTCACGCAGTTGGCAAAATAAACAATTTTTAACTGGTTGCGCGTCTTATCTGTCTCGAATGATGTCAGTGAAAATAAAAATGGTCGTCATCAACGGGACATAATTGTGTATTTTCTGATTCTGAACGAAGTGAAGAAACTAGTGTTTTTACAATGATGTTTATTTATTTATTTTTTCTGTGTACAACTTTTCGTATAGAAATACTTGTCCAAAAGTTTAGATTAGTAACTTTTTGAAACCGGATTTGCCTCTAGATTGTATTTTAGAGAGGTCATTTTTTGAATTTCTCAATTCTTCAATTTT
>JAIPRM010012416.1:0-12128 GCA_025469315.1 Stegophylla sp. TES_Ste_2020 | reverse complement strand
TAGTTATGGTTCTCATTTTTCAAACAATGTATAATTTATATCCCTGCGTGGATCGTAGACTTCATACTATTGGAAATACAAAAGTATTATTTTGGTACTATTTATTTTGGGTACGACGTCCCCTTAACACTTTTTCAAACACTGAAATCGGTACAATTTTAACATAATGTACAAATGACATTCATATAAGTGCACGGCAATTAGTTTGAAGTATATACAATTTTTCGTGTTGACTAGGAGTTGGTTTTTGCAGTGTACCTGACGCGCATTTTATAAACACGAAAGACGTTTATAAAATATTAATAACGTACCTGTATAAAATTACACGTTCATGTGTAATAAGATGTCATATTTTTCCCCTTTAATATTATTTTTTAGATTCTGAACGAAGTGAAGAAGCTAGTGTTTTTATAATGATGTTTATTATTTTATTTTTTTTTCTGTGTCCAACTTTTCGTATGGAAATACTTGTCCAAAAATTTATCTTAACGCTAATTGTTCACGAATCGCGACGTTTTACAAATAATTCTCTGACGTTTATGTGTAATATAACAATTAAAATCGAGTCCGTGCGATTTATTATTTACGAGATTTTGTTTAGACGTTATTTTTCCATCGACAGTGTGTCAATATTATCGGTTGAAGGTATTAAACAGTATATTAAATTAACTACAAAGTATATTTTATAATTCCTATACTGTAGTCCACACAATGATGAATAATACATACATCGGTTTATTGTTCTCTTAAATTTTAACACAGTATCCAAATATAAAATTGTACAGTGATTACC
The DNA here is from genome assembly GCA_025469315.1 of Stegophylla sp. TES_Ste_2020. NCBI lineage: Eukaryota > Metazoa > Arthropoda > Insecta > Hemiptera > Aphididae > Stegophylla > Stegophylla sp. TES_Ste_2020. The sequence continues at coordinate 11,335 of JAIPRM010012416.1, read as the reverse complement.
GTTTACAATAATATATCAATACGAATAAAAAAAATAATATGACAACATATTTTTAATCAATTATTCTATTTATAGCTACATACTATATAATTTGCTATCACCAGCAAAAAAAGGTAGTAACACATTATGTAAATTTTTCAGGAGGAACATAAAAGTCGAAATCCTTTTCTAATTATATTATTAGTTTTTTTTTTTAAAAAAAAAACATAATCACTATACATCTGGCCTAAAGGGACTAAAAGGTACAAAAAATTAATTTTTAAATGTTCATAAAAAATCATTATTATTCCTACATTTTGTTAGAAAACTTATAAATTTTTGGTTAAAGATTTAACATACTGAATTCATTCGACAGAAATCGTCATGTTGTGAAATAATAAAATATTTGTTTGTAATGCCTTTTTAGAATAGAGGAAAATACAATCATTATTGTGTTCAAAATTGAAAAAAAAAAGCATTCGGGAACCCGGGTTTTTTAAGGTTTTATTACGAAAAACATCTATTTACTCAAGAAGATAGCGATTTTAAAAAAATGTTCAGGTTTTTGTCTACTCTGATTAAAACAGTAACACATAGAATATTTTGTTCGCGTGATCTTCTTTTTTTGTAATTTGTACCATAGGTAAAACTATGGGATGTGCCTAATGTCAACAAAAAAAGAAGAAAGACATACTTCGCACCATGGGTATTCTCCACTGCTAGTGTGCAATTTAGTGGGCGTGTTAAATTTTTAAAGAAACGATAGATCATTTCTTCAATAAAACGATTCCAAATGGAACATCAACTAATACAAAATAATAATTATTATCAGTTTTGAAGCATTGAATTTAAATGTTGAACTAAAAATTATTCGGTTACATTCTATCCATTAACTTAAACAACTAAATTTGTTAATGGAAAAAAAATTATAATACTCCAGGCTAAGTTTATTTTATTTATATATTTATTTTATTTAATATATAGTGTAATAATTATACATTGATTTTATTTATTTATTTATTTATACATAATATATAGCATAGGTTTTTATTTTATTTTAAAAATTATTTTTTTACATATAACATTTAAGAAAAACAAAAATTGATTTTCATATATTCCTTAAAAAAAACAATTTTCAATTTTTTAAAAATTCCGGTAATAACATATTTTACCGATTTTTATCAATTTTCGACAGATTTTCCGCGTTTTTGAAAAAAGTATTGAGAAATATGAAAAATTACTTGTTTATAGTACCATCGAATTGTAATTTTAGATCTATATAGAGTTACTAATCGAAACATTTGGATAAGTGTTTCTATTGTAAAATCCTAAGCTTTTTCGCACTGCTCAGAATCTAAAAAAATTATGTGTTCATTGAGATATATACGAGTTAGCGTAAATACAGTTTTCCATCCCAAAAATAATAAATTAAAAATGTTAAGTATCTAATAATAATAAGAAAAATATACTTACCGTTATTTGAATTAATCGTCATTTTACAAGTTATTCTCAAATTTAAACTCTAGTAAAAATTGGGTCATATTATTCATGAAAATTTAGATATTGTAGTCTGCTATCTGTTGATTAAAATTTGCTAACCTACTGTTTTCAAATTTACATGTTATTTGTTAACAAAATATTCTTTCGTATTCACGATTACTTACTAATAATTGTAAAACATGTTAATTTGCATTTAAAAGATAATTTCAAAACAAACATTCATTTAGCCTCTGTTCCCTCGAGTTAACGTTGAATTTATATTTTAATTATCCTTTACATTTCTTAACGTTAATTGTAAAAGGAATTAGAACGAAAGCAACATTAAGTGAATTTAATAACATTAAAAAAAAAAGAACACAATTTAAGTACCTACCTATTATCCTTATTTAAATTTTACTGCAGTTAACAGTTAACAATACCTTCTATAACCAATAGAAAACGGTTTTATTTTTACAAATATTTACAAATTTTATTCCAATATTGAATTGAATACAACAATATAATATATGAATAACATTTTCTTACCTCGACATAACTTCTGTCGGACGGGGTCGCGGATTTTGCTCAAATTTCGGTATCTACCGGTATTCAGTACTTTAGAAATGAAATCTTTGGGTAAATTTTTAGCTCTCCAAGTGCATTTCCCCTCACCAACGGTCTAAAATAGGCCCTCTTTTACCTATATTTTTCACCTATTTTTAAAGAACCATATCTCTTTTACCATGAAATCAATTTAAATTCTGCAACTTCTATTTTTTTTTTTTTTTTATTTTTTTTTAATTTTTTTTTTTCCAGTATTTACAAAATACATTACGAAATAATCAACTGTCAATGAAAATTTTTTTGAACATATTAAATGTGAAGGAAAAATCTATCAAAATATGAGGATTTTTTGGTTTGCAGCAAAAATGATACCAAGTTGGTATTTAGCTCATTGCGTTTGAATAGTCCTGTCATAAGCTTTAACTTTCTTCCTAACCAAATTTTTGTACATCAACTTAAATATGAGTTACAGACGATTAAAAATTGTAATTTTCAAAAAAATCACACTTTTTAGCATTTAGAAAACTGGAGGTACTTCTAAGTATAAATAACTAGGATATTTTCTTGGAAAATGCCTCTAATTACTTTATACGACCCTCCAAAAATCGAGCATTTTGCTTCTCGAGTTAGCCAACATACTCAAATATTATAACTTTATTCTAATTATATTAAGGATACTAAGCTGTTTCATAACTAAAGATTATGGAAGTAAATAAAAATACATTTGGTTTGACTGATGATTAAAAGATGATGGTTTCCGAATCATTTTTTGTCAAATTTAAAAAAAAAAAATGAAGAATTGAGAAATTAAAAAAATGACCTCTCTAAAATACCAACTAGAGGCAAATCCGGTTTCAAAAAGTGACGAATCGAGACTTTTAGACAAGTAGATCCATTCGAAAAAGTGTTCACAGAAAAAAAAGAAAAAATAAACATAATTGTAAAAGCACTAGCTTCTCTTTGTTCAGAATATAAAAAGGCTTATTTTGGGCCTTTGGCGGGGAAAATGCACCTGGAGGGCTAAAATTTACACAAATCTTCTTTTCTAAGGTACAAAAGCATACTAAAAATTTATGTCAAGGTAAAAAATGTTACTCATAATTTTTTTTTTCCTAAGCTATCTGTTTCATACAATACTCACCGATATTCACTGACAGCCAGGACTGAGCCAAGGACCTAACTGGGATTACTGGAGACTCGGCTTAAAATAGAGTGATTTCCAATTTTCAACTTAAGTTAAAACTCAAATTTTAAATTCGAAATCTATAAAACATTAAATAGAGGAACTTACGTTAATGGAAGATCTCAAATAAAGAGGCTGGTCGTCACCTCTGGAAATTGTATAAACGCCACAGTTTCCACTACCTATTATTATTTCGTTTAAGATGAAGTTTAATTTGTATGTTATACAATAAATATTTACAGAATACTAAATACCTGACAGTTAACAGCTACAAGAACTTTAAAAAATATTATTAATATCAGGAGGTAGAGTCATTCATTACTTTAACCATAAAGACTAGTGTTAGGTTTAACTGACTACCATAGAAAACCTACTATCATATTATATTATATGCTGTACTACCCCGTGTTCATTTCCATGGAAATGGATTGAAGATTTTAACAGCATTCAAATGTATTTTAAGACTTCCAATTCTTATTATAAGCCTTTAATCAACATTCAACATCTAGTTTATTGAAAACTTTGGTTCTCAATTCAAGTAATTTTCACAAATTTTATAGTATGATCATTTACAGATAATTAGCTTTAATTGCTTTGAGGTAAAAATAGCGATGAAGTAAAGTGGACAAAATATATCAGGAAGGTGTTCAATAGAAGAAATTAAAAGAAAATAAAAACACATACAGTTAAAATTTTTAAACATTGAGTTTAATATTGTTTTTTCGGCACCATTTAAAAACACAAGTTCTTTAAATACATATTTTATCAATTAATAAATAATATTAGAAAAAAAAACATTAGTTACTTCTGACAGTATTTTATTTTTATATGATAAAAGCAAAATTGGCAAAGCTAAATAAATAAATGATAGTTGATATTGTAATAATAAAAACATAATTATCATTAAAATAATCAGTTACAAAATACTTGTGTTCACGTTTAATATATATGGCTTCCTTCATAAATTAAAAAATTGAAACCGTCATAGGCAAATAATTTTTAATTTAAAAGGGCTTAAAAAAACAATAGTAATAGTAATAATAATAATAATAATCTTGCATGATAGGAAATTTCCACTGATTCACAGTTCAATTTCCACTCATAATTTGAAAATAAGTGAACTACTACATGTTGAACAAAGACAAGAGTTCCTACGTTTTCTTAGCCTTTCTTTTCGAGTGAGTTTCCTGAAACATTCAATTGAGAAAATTAAATATAGCAAACATGCAAGTAGTGTACAGTTAATTTATTTTTACATTTGGCATATCATTAGGATACACAGGTAATCCTTTTTTATACGGTAGGTTAGAGTTCAATACATTTGAAAGTGAAAGATAAACAAAACATAAGCTAATTTAAGATATATTTAAAACTGAGTAATTTTAATATTATTTAGTATTATTTAAATAATAATAAAACGGATAAATCTTATTCTACATACCTATTTAGAAAAAATATTTTACATTAAAATATTATTAGGCCCCATCTTTCTATGCCATAGTGTTACCTAACAAAAAGCAGAAGACTCCCCTTTGTCCTCTAAAAGATACATTCTGAATGCATTCTCCCATAGTCAACATAGACCAGTCATTCTAAACATAGAACTACAGATCTCAATCATACCCTCTATTCCTAAATCTAGATCGAACTTACAAAAAGCTTATTGGATTAAATATAACCAGAAGCTAGATAATGATATTCGCTGGATTAAACCAGATACTAAAAAAATTGTTTTAATTAAGAAATATATACCTACAGGGTTCTGTAAGGAATATATACCTTGTTAGAGCAAGAAATCTACCCAACTATTCAATGCATTTCAACAAACCCCAGACACAGTGACAGCCAAAAAACTTCTACACTCAATTTATCATGATAAAAAACATAAAGTAGAAGTTATAGATTACAAACTCTTTAGTAGGAAAATGTGGTCAGACTCAACATTAACACTAATACAACCATCAAGAAACCCTCAATCATAAGCCCCAACCGCATTACTAATCGAATAGTTCATCTCTCAAAGGCACCTTTGGATAAAATATTTACTTTATTTACTTGCAAGGTATAGAAGCAACTGTAAGTTCTTAAAAAAGGAGACAAAGATCGGAGTTGGCACGTGACTAACATTGAAGAAATAATTATGCTGTAGCCAGTATAAAGTGGAAAATCTGCTGATACAGATCATGTTTTCCCAGAATTCATAAAAAAACAGAAAACTATAAGTTAATAAAACTGGTTAATGTAACTCTACAACTACATCTTACTAACAGGATCTCTCCCTCTCCTTTTCAATCATACCAGTCAGCACAATCCTTAAGCCACGTAAACCAGATGGAGACGCAGCAAGTTACAGGCCTATTACTTTACTTAACATAATACATTATAACATATTATGTTATAAACTACTTGAGAGACTCATTTACAACTGCATAATGCTTGTTATTAATAAAATTGTACCAGTCAAACAAGCAGGATTTAGGCGAAACCGTAGATGCTGTGATCAAATAATGACACAACACACATAGAAAGGTCTAGAACTTAAAAAAAACTAAAGTTGTCGTTTTCATAGATCTAACCACCATCTACAATGGTGTTATGGCAAGAAGTCCTACTCCTTAAATTTCTAAAAATCATCCCGTGTAAATCTAACCTACTCAACAACATGCCAAGTAACAGATATTTGTAGTTCATACTAACAAATCTAAAAGTAACAAATACGTTCTTCCTAAAAATTTTGTCTTAACCCCCCTATTTTTCAAACTTTTTTATATATAGTTTATAGTTTATTGTCAATACTTTAAAAGCCACACAAATAAATAAATAAATTTAATAACAATAAATAATAAAACAATCTAAATGTATTAAGAAATAATATGTTTTTTTATAAATTTAAATCTAAATTCTCCTATTTAATTCTCAATTGATGCCTGTGATTTAATAATGAATATTAGATAAACAAAACTATTAAACCTTTATAATTAATTAAATTACTCTTCATTCTTAAGCCCTGTCCACACAAAGAAATATAGTTGGCAAACAGTTGTTGCCGACGAAATTTTGCTTCCCGTCTAATGGCAGTAAACATCAAATACACCGGTAACATTGTCAGCAACAATGTTAACGACAATATTTTTCCTTGATAGGGACAAGGCTTTAGATTTAACCATAAGTTATAATAGAAAATGTACGTGAAGTGAATTTTAAATATTAATATTTACCTTAGCTTTTTTTATGTCAACTTTTTTAGGCTCTTCATCTTCAACAGACTTATTTTCAACATTATTTTCTACTACAACACTTTCTATCTTGTCTCCATTAACTGATGAACTACTACTTACACCAGTATCATAGGCTGGTTCGTCAGATATATGGGATTGAGACGAAGGAGATTCAGGTGACAAATCTTCCCCATTTACTTGTGGTTGCTGATCACCAGAGTTCTTGGCAAATTTCAATTGATTTTCAATGACTGTCTGTAGCGTCTCTTTAAACATTTGATCAGCTGAAATTCAACCATCACATGAATATAAAATCAGCCAAAAATTTAGATTTATTTACGTTTAGATTTTTGGTTATCTGTGCGTGCAAACCATTCTGCCATTGCACACATGCTGACCTCGGTGAAACGTTCAGCCATTTCTCCAGTTACATCTGGAGGCAATTCAGGCATTTTTTTCCCGTGTTCCAACTTGGATAAAAGAGCCTGTCGTTCAGAGTGGAGAGTTCGGCATAATTTTTGTAAGGTACTCAATTGGCGAGTTGCTACAGACAAATCACTTATCATTCTAGTACGCTCACTGGTCATTTCATCCAACATTTGCTGACAGCGTTCATAACGCATTTTCCAACTAGCAGATTCTTTTTCTTGCTTGACTATTTTTTTTGACATCTAAATAAAATAATTATAAAATAAATAATACCAAACAATATTTTTTTTTTAACTTACTAATTCCATGTCTCCTTTAAATCCAGCAAAAACTTTATTGCTTCTAGCTAGAGCATTTTGAAATTCTTCATATTTTTCATTATACAATGATATTTGGTTTCGTAAATCTATTTCAGTATTCTGCATTTCTTCAATTCTCGTTTGATATTGTCGTATTTCCTGTAAAAAAATAAAAATAAACAGTTCTACTAAGATAGCAAGATTTACATTTAAACAAAATGTAAAATAATTAATGCACAATGCATACCTTCAGCAAATGAGTCTTCTCATTTAAAATAGTTTCTCGTTCTACACTGATTTCCATATTTGCTTTGGCTAGCTTGGCATCACATAACTGGGACTCAAGCTCAATTTGCTTGGCTAACTTAACTACTTGCTACAACAATTAACAAGTATTCTATACTAAGAATCAATCCCTAATTAAAACTATATGAAAATAATAAATTCTTATTTGCTTACAGCGCCATTTACCTGTTCTCTAAGCTCATATTGTTCGCACACATTTTTAAGCCTAGAAGACATATCAATATTATCATCTCGGAGCTTGTTGTTTTTTTCACTGTTTTGTTGCATAACTGTAGCTATTTCACTTAAAGTATTCTGAAATTTATTTGTCATTTCCATACGTTTATCTTCAGCTTCCTTTACACGTTTCAGACTCTCTTCCTGTAATAGTATTTATTTATAAGACATAAAAATTAATATATATTTACATTTTTATAAGACATGAAATTAAACATTAAGGACAAAATTATTACTCTTATTGCTTTATTTTGTTTTTGCAATTCTCTACATAAACTTTCTAATCGACTTCTTGTCATTACTGCTTTGTTCATTTCGCCTCTGACTACATCACGTTCAGTGAGTGCCTGAGATACTCTTTTTTCAGTTTGTTTATAAGCAGTCTGCATTTCATAAAAAACAATATTAGAATTAATTTTAAAAATGAAAAATTTACCTATACCTAGTTTATATTTATTTAGTTTACCTTAAGCTTAGTATTTTCGTCCATCAGATCTGCATATTTAATACATAAAGCAGCAAGTTTTTCTTCGGGCGTATTTAAAGAATTCATACTATTCAAAACAGTTTTTAAAGCTTGAGCTAAGTGACGATCTTTTTTCTTACGATTCTTATCATTATATGGATGATTTGCATCAGTTACATCTACTTCTGATGCTTGGGTGGCTATGGAAGTTGTACTATCAGCAGTATCTGACCGTTTGGATGAAGGTCCCGGAACATTAATAAAACCACAGGATTCATCTTTTTGATTACTTGCCTGAAATTTGAATAGAAAATAACAGAATCTATTCTTCACATCTAAATTTTAATTTAAAATATAGAAATATTAATCATTATACTAACTTGAGTAGCCTTGTCAACAGAAGGTTCTTCTGACACTGATGTGGCAGTCTCCATGCTAATTATATGGACCAAAAATTATGTATGTGATAATCAACTGCAATTGTGCATCTATATATCTATATACCAGTGTATCAAGACTGAAAAAAAAATCTTATTATTTCATAAACTTACACTGTAATAATTGGTGGGGACAGTTATTTACATATAAATTATTAATGAGATACATTTGAGCTATTGTCTTGTAAATTAATCAGAAATTATGATAAGTATTATAATTTAATGCAACAAAATTAAAATTATGCTTAGAACTACCTATGTTGTTTAAAACATCTAGGTAAATTGTATATTTTCAAAGAATTGAATATACAAATAAATACAACATACCTACCTAATAAAAGCCGATTTTTGTGTGAATATGTTATGATAAATAGCAGCAAAAATATTTCAACTAACAAAATTGGTCTAACCAAGAGTTCAAGTTTAAAGAAATTTACATATGGTACCTAAAACACTAGGCAGATTATGGCAAAAGCATGGGCAGTGTAGACAGACATAATAGGCCAAAATCAAATAAGAGGATAGGTATTTGAAAAATATGTCCAACAGAGGACGTCACCAGATCCGTGGTAGACGAATTCGAAGGGCTGGGAGACGTCGAACAGCTGGAGGAGCTCAACGACCTGGATACTGAACTTAGACCCTAAGGTGAGAGGTGGTGGAAGGAGGGTAGGGTACACGGGCAACTGCAATGGTCCCGCGCACACGTCATGCATAGGGGCGCGTGTACCGGACTTATGCGGACAGCCATTGAGACACTTACCGATTTCAAGAAAAGAGCACTGTCTGACGCGTTGATGATAATCTCTGATTAATAATAATAGTAATAACAAAAATATTATTAACGCTTATAGTGCGTGCTTGAAGCCCGAAAATAACACACGCGCCTAATATGATTAAAATGATTTAATTAATGTGTCTCAGTCGTCTACGAGATCGGTTGGCGGCGAACGGAGTTCAATCTGTGCCGCACGATGCACACTGGTAAATTACCAAAAACGGCAATCAGACGGTTCGGCACGACCGGAACGGAGAAAATGGGACGATGAGTAGAGAATATAGAAATGTCAAGTGAGAATAAGTATCGCGTGCGTGTGTATGTGTGTATATACGTGTATTTGTGTGTGTGTGTGTATATATACTACGTACTATGCGTGCGTATGCGTGTGTATATATTTATATATCACAACCTCACAAGGGACCGGGGTGGTGGTATTGTAGCCAGGTAGTGTTTAGCGGCGGCGGTCGTCGGTGGTGTCGTCGTCGACGAGCGCGTGCGCACTCTTATCCGCTCCCCGCGAAATGGCACCACTGGCAACGGATACAGCGATACAGCCGACCGCCGGTATTCGAATGCACGTCGACAAGTCCCGGGTCTAATACTATAATTTATGAATGATTTATAATCAGTGATGTTCCCCTCAAATTTGTTGAGAAAACGCTGCTCCCCTCTCCCCAATTTCTTTTTATGTGTTACCCCCCTTCTTTTATTTTCAAAAAAATCATGAGAGTATACGACGTATATAAAGTATGCCCTACAGCCTACGGGAATATCACTGTTTATAGTATTTACTCTTACTACCATAGGCGGAACTAAGGGGAGTGCCGGGTGTGCTAAGGCACACACTATTGTAAAAAAATGCCAGACCTACTTCGCACCTTGGGTATTTGCTTCTCAGGTGAAATTTTTTTGGGGGGGAGCGTATTAAATTTTAAAGAAATGATAGATAATTTCTTCAATAAAATGATTCTGAGTGAAGCTTCAGATTAAATAAGACAATTTTAGTTAAAAATCATAAAGTTTATTAATATAACAAAAAAAAAAAGCCGGACATACTTCGCACGATGGGTGTACTTCGCACGACGGGTGGTATTTTCTTGACGGGCGTATTAAATTTTAAAGAAACGATAAATCATTTCTTCAGTAAAACGATTCTGAACGAAGGAAGTTAATAATATAAAAAAAATAACCTCTCTAAAGTACAATCTAGAGGCAAATCCGGTTTCAAAAAGTTATTGATCGAAACTTTTGGACAAGTATTTCTATACGAAAAGTTGTATACAGAAAAAAAATAAAAAAATAAACATCATTGTAAAAACACTAGCTTCTTCACTTCGCTCAGAATCGAAAATATTGTACTCAGCCAGTATTATATTCAATAATTAAATGAGAACAGGAAAAAACACTTTAATGAAAAAAGTATTTCAAAATTTTCTTGTACCTAAATATTTCACATATTATTGTCTATCTATATTCAAATATTTTCATAAAGTTTAGAATGTTTAGATTAAAAAAAGATAGGCATTTTTGTCCAATTTTGTATAGTTTTTCCCAAATTTTGAGAAAACTATTGAGAATTTCGATATTGGGCCCACCCGCTAGACACACGCCACTGTTCATAACACTTCATTCGCTAATATTTAGTTTAAATAATAATATTTTTTTTTTTCAAAATTAATTTTGACTGAATTGAATATTTACAATTAACAATTATCAAACTAAAATGTCCCCACGTTGTACAGCAATTCGAGGGATATTTTTGATGTACGGATCATTATCCTACAATAGGTGACCATATTTAAGAAAATAAAATACAGGACAAAAATATTTTTCATAATATTTTTAAATAAATAAGTATTTATTATATATATATATTTATATATATATATTTATGTTTTTGAATCGTGACAAAAGTATAATTTTTAAACTACTTATTATAGATTAAATTTAAACTCATAAAAACATTATTTTGAAAAAC
>JAIPRM010012415.1:0-12131 GCA_025469315.1 Stegophylla sp. TES_Ste_2020 | reverse complement strand
CGCTTGGAAAAAGTATTGGGAAATTGGAAAAATGACCTCTCTAAAGTACCATCTGGGTATGATTCCGGTTCTATAGAGATATTGATCGAAACTTTTGGTCCAGTATTTCTATACGAAAAAGTGTTTATAGAAAGAGAAAAAAAAAGAAAAAAGAAAAAAAAATAAACATCATTGTAAAATCATAAGCTTCTTCACTTCGTTCAGAATCTAAAATATAAATAGTTACTTTTTCAGTTTTCTATTATTACATGTTGACTAATTAAATTAATTGTTTATTTTATTATTTAACAATTCCTTTGTACGATAGTCTTTTTATACTGTATTATTTCTTCTGTCGATACTAAAAGTATTTTTTGCTAACGTTCATCAATGAACTTACGCATATATACTTTTAAGTTAATTTGTATTAATCTATCAAAGTAATTTATTATTGTAATGTTTAGTTAAATCAAGATTTTTTTATATTTAACATCATCAGAAAAGATAATTTTCTACACGTCATTTCATAAAATCATTGAAGTTTGAGACAAACAATACCAAGTATTCGTTTCATAAATAGCTACTGAAAATATAGTTGTAGGTGTATAAGTAAAAACGTACATTTTCATTAGGAATCAATGCATAAAATTTATGCATTTTATTCTAATCATTTTATAATAACCAATTAATGTACTTTATATGAATATTAAAAGAAACGAAAGCAGTCATTGAATAAGTGATTACTTTTAGCAAAATATATACATGCCTCGGTTAGCGAGTGTTGTGCCGCATTAAAAACGTAAAAAATAAAAGTGCAAAAGAGAACTTTCTACAGAGTGGCTACAACCCTAAATTTATTTTTTGATTGATGATATGCACATAAATATTGAAAACTTTAACTTTAGAACATCTTACATATTTGAAAAATCGGGCCTTCAATCATTATGCCAAGACTTTAACATATTTCCAACGATTTTTCATTTTTTTTTGTTTTATCTCGTTTAGTCCTTAGAATTCACAGCCTGTTTAAGATATATATATATATATATATATATATATATTTTCATATGTTTAAGCTGTTTTCTTTAATTATATCGAAAATAATAATATTTAATTGAAAGAAAATGATTACACTTAGTTTATTTTTAAAAAAAATATTGAGAAAACAGAATAGAGAGAATATGTTTGGATGGTGGGATGGTTAATACCCAACCCCCTGGTTATATGCCTGCAAAATAAAATTGAAATATTTACATAATAATACAAGTGTTAATAAAGTGTTGTAAACTCTAAATCGACAATCGTCGGGTATGTACACAAGGAATTCCGGAATAAAAATCCCTTGAAAATAATCTCCGAAAATAAAATCGTTAAAGTAGGAAAAAAATTCTTATGTGAAAAAATTCCTGTAAATAAATAACTATTAGGTTAATTTGTTTTGAGAACACTTGGGCATTTTAAAGAACTTGATTTGTAACATCTCCAACTTACAAAATAATAATAATAATATAATAATAAGAAAGCTGCACCATTGGTATAAGGGTGTTTCTTATTTTTTAAACTTAATTATATTTGGTCCATACCTGCTGGATTTGTTAAGTCACATGAGAAAGTAATTTGAGTAAAATTTGAAAGGCATTACTCAACCCCTTCTGGTGCCGATTTAGGGTTGAAAATTTGCAGAAGAGAGTAATTTAATTGTTTTTCAAATGTATTAAAAAAACTATAGCACTTAGAATAAAAATGTATTGAATCATAATTATAAAGCCTAATAATGTCTATAAAAAGTAATAAATCAAAATTTTTAGTAATTATTTTCCAAGGAAAATATTAAAAAAAGGAAAAAAATTAATAATTATGTTATTTATACTTATTATTCATAAGATTGACACATAGTTTCGAATTTGTGATTAGGACATTTTCTAGGATAATCTTGAACTGTCTGGAAAAAACTTAGAAAAGTTTAATATTAGCTTAAATATTTATTAAAAAAATATATTTATTTGTAACAAAAACTGCTTTTGTTCTTTATTTTTGGTAATTTTAGAATTAAAGTCTTCAATCAGCTTAACATGGCATTCAACGGTATCTTTAATGACTTTTAATTATCCAACTATTTCATTTTTTATATTCTTCATTTTCTTCCCAGTATATTGGATCCAGTGATAAAAAATTAGTCTAAATATTAAATATATCAAACAATTTTATTGATTTATATTTAATTAAATTAACTGGTAAATCTTGGAGTATGAAATTAGGGATGTCTTCAATTTTCAATGAATGTTTTTTTTTTTACTTCTCCTACTTGTTCATACTCTTTGAGCTCATTCATTAACATTTTAATTGCCATTCTTCTTTTTTGTTCAATGGTAATGCGATTGTCGAAAATAGGAAATGCCACACTTTCATCACTAAGACTTATAGGTTTATACATTTTTTTTAATGCAGTCTTAGCTATATTTTAGTCGTCGTTTTTATAATTGTATAATTTTTTGTATAAAAAGTATATCATTAATAGAAGTCTTTATTGAGTTTGGAGTAGTAAACCAAACTTCAGCATAACATTTAATAATGAAACAACTAAATTTTTTGAGTGACATTTCTTCTGTAGAATTTAACTCAAATTGATTTTTAAATAATACAACTTTTAATGAACAAATACCTTTGACCATCCATCGTGCAAAATGAAAAGCTCTAGGTTGCCGAAAATTAACATTTCCCTTCAGTTTTCCTTCGAGAAATGTTACAATGAGCTGTAAAAATTCTCTATAGTCGTTATGGGGGAAACAATCTTGAAGTTTTTTTTTCTGTAAAATCTAATACTTCTACTTCATCGCGAACGTTATTTAATGTATCGAAAGTCATAGAATCATCAGTTCACACTGAGTATTCGTTTTTATTAATATTTTTCTAGTTATTAATGAATCTCTTAAAAAGTGGTATATCTGGACCAGATGATGGAGCAAATTTAGCAATAATAAATATTGCTTGTAATATTATTTTGAAAATATAATGGCGACAAGCTATAAGTAATACGTTTCTAACTAATTTTTGCTCTGGTAGAATGCAAGCATCATTTAATTTACCAAAATTAATAGCCGTGGTATCAAACACAAATCCTTGTATTTTTCTAATAATCCCCAGTTTTCTAATTCATCATATACTGCCGAACATATTTCATTACCTGTGCCACGTAAAAGGTAAGGAACTCCTAAAAGCAGTTCAGTTTGTTGGGCCGTAACGGGAAATCTATCACACTTTTCTTTTCCAACTAAAGTAGGCAGAATCTTAAAATCCCAATGTACAATGCAATAATTCAAATTTAGATTAATAAACTTAGATTTTATGTTATTTGCATTGTTTTTTCGAAATATTTGTCGAGTATTTCTTACTTCTGCTGCAAAATCATTTGCATCTAATGCTACTGCTTCAATGCATGCTGTTAGTAAATGAATAGCGTCTCTATCGATAATTTTACATTTGCCAAGACATGCTAAAAGGCGAGGGGTCAAAATTTCTCTTCTTGCGCGTTTTCTAACTGAAGTACTTGAAGACGGAATATTTAATTCAATTTCAGATTCTTCAATAATTGTTTTTTCATACCCTGATGTGTCAGAATCAAATTCATTCAAAATATTTGCTAAAATAAAAATAATTTATATTTATCAATAATATATATTCTAAAATGTAAGTAATTATGATGTTATACAAATACTGATTACCAGTTTTTAAATACACAGAATTTCGTTTGATATTTTTTCTTTTATATTCTGCGTCTTCCCGTGTGGCATTTCGTTGTTCCTTTTCAGCTAATTATACATTTCTATACCAAGTATACATCCAAAACGTCCTTTTTGTCGTTGTAATGATAAAAATTCTTTGACTTCGTTAATTTTAATTGTATTCATAGCATTTGAATGTGCGATATCAAATAAATCATTTCAATGTATCTTCAAATTGTTTTTCTATCAGTCGATATAAATTTCCAATTTTAATTTAATTTTTTCTAAACTCTGTAATTCTTCATACGAATTTTTCAACTTTTTTGCACAATTATCACGATCTTCATTTGGAATCCGTGCCTTCTTCCAGTAAACATTCGTCAATAGTTAGCAAGGCACTCGAGTTCCAATTTAAATGTACATTTCTCATATTATAGTATATTACACTTAAACAGTTTCGTTTTGAAGGCGATTTACTACCAGTAATTTGGTTATTCGTGGTACCAGTGGTGTATTTTAAAATTTTTCTGGGGGGGGTTCAACTTTTTAAAATAGCTACTGAATATACAGGGTGTATCAGATGATAATTTGTAAGGGGTCCACTCAGAATCTTAAAGGTTTTAAATTAGGACCACCTTCTCTCCTCCTTCGTTGCATTTTATAGTTATTAAATAACTTAAATTGTTAAAGGATAATTTGTTTACTTTGAACTTTTTTTTAGTTTTGGGGAGGGTCCAATACCCCTGGACCACCCCCGTAAATACGCCACTGCGTGGTACCAACCAGAAAAAATTTATTTCGGGACATTTTAAACATTAAACACTATGCTCGTGACTCGTGAGACAGTCGAACGGTAATAGCGTAATGATTAAATACATAAGTATTAAACGTCTATCCACGAATAATCAATATATTAATACCTAAAAATAAATTCATATTTACGATAATAATTTAAGTATAAATTATTATACCAACGACTGTAGATTATATTTTATTGAAATACTGGCCAGTGAGCAGTAATCTGTTTATGATCAACGATAATAAATGTCTTTATAACGGCTGTAAAAGTTTGAAGTGGGCTTAGCCTATTATTACATAAATCGGATTGTTACAATAAAAACTTTTCTTTAGAAAATTTAATGTAATATCATTTGTATTCATTAAATCGTATCTTTAAGTACTTGTTTAACATAATAAAATAAATGAAAAAATCGAATTTGTCAATTTTTTTTTTTTTTTTATGAATATTTTCTTGGAAAATTATGAATTTACGAAAAATGTTATTAATATTATTTTTTATAGACGTTATTAGGTTCTTTGATTGAGATTTTATTCATTTTTATTCTAAATGCTATAGTTTTTTAAATACATTTGAAAAACGATTAAATTACCCTTATCTGCCATTTTTCAACCCTAAATCGACACCTGAAAGGGTTGAGTAATACCTTACAAATTTTAAATTCCATTATTACCTGGAGAAAGGAAAAATGTTTAGTAACAAAATAAAATCTTATTGTTTTAAGGGAGGAAATTGTACACCTTTACTCCCTTATAATTATTTGGGGATTGCCATCTATGAAGTACTCTCTACTTGTGATAAGTACGTATTTTGCAATTTTTTTTTATATTATTATAGATTATAGTCCTTGTAACGTGTATGTTATGTTCGTGTATTAGCCTACTAGAAATTCACAAGGTTTTAGCCTCCCTTAATATTCCTTAATATCAAGACCTAGTTACGCATAGGAGTGAATATTTACGAAGCATTTATTATTTACTAACATAACATTAAAATTTTTAATTAAGTAGTTACCTAACTATTTACAATTTGTTTTAATATTACAATTAATTTTGAAAATGCAAAATATGCATATATTACTTATCCATATATTACCTATATCTACTGATAAAAATAAAAATATGATAACTTTAAATAATGGTTGGTTTGTTTTTATGCATTTTTTGTCTTAATTATCACATATTTATAATTTACCAAATAGATATACTTATGATTTTTCAGAATAATCAATAATTTAACAATTTGTTCAAACATATAGGCCCGTATAAATGTTGATTATTTTATTTGAAAAAAAAAATGGATAATCGAGAAGTGTATATTTTGTACGGCCTGTGGAAGAAAACAGAATTAATTGTTATTCGGAGAGGGAAATGTACACGGTCGTCGGAAGGTATCCTGGCGATCCGCCCCTCATCCCGCTCTCCTTGGTTAATGCGGTTATACGTGTTAGGCGATACCGCCATCTGCCACGCCGCCGGATTTATTATACCTGGACGCAGCAGGGACGAAAGGGATTGTTTGTGCGACCTCGAGGTCACGGCTGGTTAAACAGCCCTGATGTGTGTCTGGGGGAAGAGGAAATAGTGGTTTAAATCGACCCTTCCTACTCCCAGGTAATGGACATATGGACAATAGGGTGAAACGGCGGCGTGGCGGTGCAGTGGTGATCTCGGACGTTAATACTTTGCTGTCCACCGCCGATCCTGAAACCACACCTTTGTTTGCGTATTCTATATAATACATTGTTTGAACGCATTAAGCCGTCGGCGGCGTAGTCCCATGTCACCACGTTCTCTACCATAAAATCATGACAGAAAACTACTCAGCATATTATTACAATCAATAATGGAGACATTATCTGATATTTAAGAAGAATTTGAATTGTAAATTGATTTTTCGGATAAAGTCGAAATGTGTTCTCAAGCGGATATTATAATAGATTTCATTTGTCCAAAATCCTCTTTTTTTTCAAAGAAAATGTATTGAACAATTAATTAATAGCGATCCCAAAAATATATGCATGAAAAAATTATTATTGATAATGTAAAAAGTATGAGAAGTTTAAATTTCAATTATTAAATTCTTAGTGAGTTAAAAAATTTTAAACATTTAAACAAAGTTTTTGTTTTAAGTTTAATTTTATACTTTATACTATATTGATATAACTTAATACATGTAATAAAAATGCATTAGACAACTATACAGATTAATAGTACCAAAATATACACTAATTAAATTATCGAATTAAACTAAGTGAAATGCATTTTTTCTAAAATGTGTAATTGGAAATAGGGTGGTCAATTTGTGGCTCGTGAGACACGAAGTCCCATCAAAATCGCATGTGACTCACGTCTTATTTGCGAAAAACAAACCTTTTTTATTTTTCATATTATAATATTACACAGATTAGGACAAACTATATAAATTGTCGTCTATCAGAATGTAATTTTTTATTTAAATTATTTAAACGAATAATTATAAAAATAAAATTCGACATTATATTTCATATTTAGTGTTTTTTTATGCATATTTTAGATTCTGAACGAAATGTAGAAGCTAGTGTTTTTACAATGATTATTTTTTTTTCTCTGAACACTTTTTCGCATAGAAACTCTTGTCCAAAAGTCACGATCAACAACTTTTTGAAACCGGATTCCCCTCTATTAAGTACTTTAGAGAGGTAATTTTTTTGAATTTCTCATTTTTTTTTTTTTTTTTTTTTTTTTTGAGATGGGATGGGGAAACTACCAGAAATTTAATATAAAAAAAGACTTTTCTCAAACCATATTTTTTTGATCCAAACTTTATGAAATTTTAAACATAGATGGACAATACAAGAAACATCTTGGCGCGAGAAAATTTTGAAAATATAAAAAAAAAATTGGACACTTTTCTAACACTCATTAATTATATTTTCCTTTTCTTTATTTATTACCTAATTAAAAGTAAAGTAAAGTAAACAAAAGTATAGACAAAAAAGACGGACATACATCGCGCGACGAATATTCTTTGCTCTTTGGATCAGATACTCTTGGTGGGTGTGTTGAAAATGAAGATTATTATTGTTCTTTATATAATTGACTTCCTTCGTTCAAACTCGCCTTTTTAAAATTATTTTCGTACATATTTGCATGCATTTTTTGCCATTTTTACTTCCTATAATTTCTTATCTCTAATTATATACTTTTGAAAATATATTATATACTTAGGGCCTAAAAATTTTGTAGATTCTACCTGAAATGCAGGTCTGTCGTAATTGAGATAAAAATTTTGTGGTGGCTAACACGTTTAATTATTTTATTCAGTTCCTCACCATTTAAGGGCATTAAACTTATGCAACTTTGAAAAATGTAGAAGGATTTAAGTGGTTATGGGGGCTCAGTATACTCCAAGTTTGAGGTAGTCGTTTTTTAAACTATACACGTAAGTTCACAAAAACGATGTTTTAGGAAACATTGAAAATTATACGTTCTTTCTATCACAAGTGACCATTTTCGTGCTCTATACACGTGCATATTGTTACATTACGAAGAGCTCATTACGTTTTTTATTATAATTTTGTAGGAATGCTTTAATTTGTCGGATCTATTACATTTAACATTAGCAGCTAATCAGTTAGCGACTACTATTATGTTATCTGCTTTCATTAATCAATGTCAGAATATATCGACCTAATAAGACTCAGCTGTCCGCAGATAAGATTTATTCTAAAATGTATTTATTTCTTTTGTATTCTAGTAAGGCACTTAAGTGCCACATAACACGAGTATTACAACAGCGATAAAATAAAACACAAGTATAAAAAGCCGGACATACTTCGCACGATGGGTGTTCTTCGCACGATGGGTGGGATTCTCTGAACGAGTGTATTTAATTTTAAAGAAACGATAAATCATTTCTTCAATAAAACGATTCTGAACGAGGGAAGTTAATAATATAAAAAAAAAAAAAATGTTAGAAAAATGTTCAAAAAATTTTTTTCACATTTTCAAAATTTTCTTGTGTCAAAATCTTTTTTATAGGAATTTCTATCTATGTTTACATTTTCATAAAATTCTAATCAAAAAATGATGGTTTTCGAGTCATTTTTGTCAAATTTTGGGTAGTTTTTTCCAAAAAAACATTGAAGAATTGAGAAATTCAAAAAATAACCTCTTTAAAATACAATCTAGAGGCGAATCGAATTTCAAAAAGTTATTGATCGAAACTTTTGGACAAGTATTTCTATACGAAAAGTTGTACACAGAAAAAAATAAATAAACATCATTGTAAAGACACTAGCTTCTTCACTTCGTTCAGAATCTAAAATGGAAATAAAATATGGAATGAATTAAAATAAATATAAAATTAATAAAATTTGATGTAATATATAATAAATGAATAAAGTACTTTGTAAAATGTAAATGGTGATTTTATACTGTTTTGGTTCAGACATAGACACAATTTGGCAATTTGGAAATTCCAGGAGGTGTCTGAAACCCATAAATTTTAAGTATGAACCCTAGGATTTATAGTATTTTAATATAGGTTTATGATATCCCAACAAAACATTTTACGAGGAGTGTTAGAAAATTATAATTTAAATTCACCTCTTGATATTTTAAAAATCATAACAGCTTTGCTATTGAACATTAAGAGTTTAATTGGCAGGGTGAGTTTACTACTAAGCATAACTGATGTGCCACTTTAAGTCAAAAGGATTAACTCGAATTTAAATTAATTTTTATCTTCGTAGAAAAAGATAATATTATAATACAATACTTTAATTTTTGTTAATTTTGAACAGCTTGATTGCTTGGATTAAAGGCGTCAAAATGATTAGCAGAGTTATTCAAAATGATTCATCCGATTTCAAATAGTTATCTAATGGTTGATTAAAAATTTTATATTATCAAATGATACACCAATTTATAGAGGTTAACTCAACGTTTTCGGATTTCATTGTAGTTGGCTATTTTAAAATTATCGTTTATGGTGATAAGTTAAGTCTCCAAAAAATGTTATACAAGAGACAAGTTAAATGAAAATATTTCTTCTCACTTAGATTTTAGTAAAAAAGTTACTTTCCATTTAAACGATAAGAGTAAAGAGCCATAAACTTAATATATGGGGTACCACAATAAAATGTTATCTTATCACATGAAGTCATGGACATCCGCATAAATTTTATCAGAAAGTGGCATGATTATTGAAAACCCAAAAAGTACAGTATTATAAAATTCATTAAAATTTTATAATATTTATCACTGGGGCTGAGACTTTGCAGGAAATTACATTTTTTTTTCAAATGATTACATAATACGTGACTTTTCGGTTTTAAAAATGTAATTTCACATTTTTTTAACGATCTTATTATATTATGCAATAAATATGCATTATGCAAAAAATATTTTTTTTAATTCCTACCTATGTAATGGCCATTATCAGTGGCGTAGATACAATTTTTTTCTGGGAGGGGTTTTTAAAAATGCATAAGTAAATATTGTTTTAAATATTTATATTTATAGATTAAAATATTTATTAAAAAACAAAATCATCCCAACATTTTTTATTTTCAACCAATATATTTAAATAAATTCGTCATTTCATCAGAAAAATGATTAAAACCTAATGTAAAATGGAAAATTACGATACTATAGTAATGTCTTATTGTATAAAAACTTAAAAAACCTTCGAGCGAAATACTTAGTGGTTAATGATCATGTGGAACTTAAATGGGATAGTAAATCTTTTCTTCAATAAAACGATTCTGAGTGGAGATTCTGTTAATTACACACAAAAATAATTGTCATTTTTATATTGCGTAGGTATGTTTAATAGTTGTAACACATTCTATCCGAAATTCGTCAACAATAAGGTATTGTCGACAATATCATGATCTAAGAAATATAACTTTTAGAATAGGTAGTAACTAATAATCTGTGTTACTGTTAACTATTGTTGATAATGGGTGAAAATTTCAAGATTCTTATCCAATTAATTTTAGAGTTAAAGGAAATTAATGATCGATTTAATGAAAAACTCGTTTACCGGATATTTAGCCATTTTACAAAATGTTTCGATAGATTATTTTCGTTTTTGATTAAAGTATAAAAAATTATTAATAATGATTCCTTTAAAGTATTACTTGTGTGATTTATGTTCTAAAAAATTATTATATCAAACTTTAGGATAAATATTTCAATACGAAAAGTGTTTCCATAAAAATAAAAAAACATATATTTTGCCGTTTTTACTTTATAATTATACATTTATTTTTTGGTTCTGAGAGGAGTTTAAACCTCCTACACTCTCCCTGTAACTACGTCATTGCTCATTGATTGTTCATGTTTAGCAGTGGTTAGAATTTTAATGGCTTTGTGTACTAATCTGGTTCAGTCAAATAAAAATCTATTTCGATTCCGGTGTAGGTTCTAGTATAGTTAAGGATTTTGGTTGAGAATCTAAAATAGTTTCAGATAAAAAGAAATACTAATAATTATAACAACATATTATAAATAATTGTGTTAATTTAATTTTTAATTTACATATAGTTGCATACAATGGTAGTCAATAGGGATTTTAATTCTAATCTTTATGATGTGGGTGTGTGTGTTTATTTATTTGAATATTATTTAAAAGTGATTTCGTAAAATAAAATACATTGGTTTAAGGCAGTGGTTCCCAAACTTTTTACATTCGTGGCACATCAATATTAGTTTTAATAAGTTACGGCACACTTTCGAAAAACATTGTCAACTTATAGTGACATGCCAATAAGGAGCTTATCCTTATTAACACCATTGCATGTATTATAAATTATATATTTAGTTAATAGTTAATAGTTATAATAATTGCAATTTTTTTTAGTTTTTCTAAACAATATAACGAATTTATGCTTCAAAATACCAGAAAACATTATGAAAGAGAAAAGTGTCAATAAAATATAAAGATTCTATAATTTGTTTGTGATATAATGTATAATAAGTAATTACAATTATTCAGTTATGTTCAATTCAAATTTTCACAGCACACCCTTTAGGAAACACTGGTTTGAGGGTACCGGTTCCTGAATTTTCTTTAAGAACCTGTTTTAGTCATAGATAATATACATATGTGTATAATTAATTTATACGAAATTTATCATACTAGACCCATATTAATTATTATGTTAGTACAAAAATGTAGTCGACTTTACTACTCAGTGTGCCATAATAGTGGTTTTTGTGAAATTAAAAAAATAATATAATATAATATTATATTATATTTTATTAATAACTAATTGGAAGAAAATTATTAAAATAATTTTAAAATATAACGATAAGTAATATTAATTTCCTTTGAGTCTTACCACTTTAAGACAATAATATAAATACTTCATTAGTAGGTACTCAATAATGATTTAAACGATTATATAGATTTAAAAAGTATAAATATTTAATTAATATTTAAGGTATCTTTTAGATTCTGAGCGAAGTGAAGAAGCTAGTGTTTTTACAATGATGTTTATTTTTTTTTTATTTAATTTTTTTTTTTTTTGTGTAAAACTTTTCGTATAGAAATACTTGTCCAAAAATTTCGATCAATAACTTTTTGAAACCCAATTCGCCTCTAGATTGTACTTTAAAGAGGTCATTTTTTGAATTTCTCAA
>JAIPRM010012414.1:0-12132 GCA_025469315.1 Stegophylla sp. TES_Ste_2020 | reverse complement strand
GTCGTTTTTGTCAAATTTTGGGTAGTTTTTTCCATAAACAAAAATTGAAGAATTAAGAAATTCAAAAAACGACTGCTCTAAAGTACAATCTAAAGGCAAATCCGGTTTCAAAAAGTTATTGATCGAAACTTTTGGACAAGTATTTCCATACGAAAAGTAATACACAGAAAAAAAAAAAAGAAAAAATAAACATCATTGTAAAAACACTAGCTTCTTCACTTCGTTCAGAATCTAAAATTTGCAAAACTACGACATCCGCGTCCTAATTCTTATTATAATAATTATTGTTCGCGAGCACTGCATACACGCTTCTACTGCTGACCACACGGTCGAAAAATACAATGTTGTGCACATTAGTTGTTATTTATGAAGAACCACGTACAAATAGAGTTAACTGCATAAATGTATAAAATGAAAAAAATTTTAATTACCTTGTCTTTACAAAATATTCGATTAAACCCTTTGTTAACTTTGAAGTGCCAAAATAGTATTCTCCTCCAGGCCAACTGATTTCATTAGGTCAATTTTTCACGTTGTAGTTACTTGAAAAGTAATTAGGTTAAGAGAATAAAATCTACAAAAAATTAAAAACAATTAAAATCATAATAGTTTAATTCGAACACATAATTCCAAAGCTTTTAATAATTTAGACAAATAATGGATTCAGATGCAAAACTGTTATTCCACTCTGAAATCACTCTCGGAGTAATCACCACAAATAGATACAGTTTTGTAATATCATTTACTGTTTCATAAGACGTTGTACTCAAAGATTAATGCAAATTTATTTTAGCGTTTAAATTTTTATTATCATAACAAATCTTTCACATTTCTCCCAGTCGTATGCTAAGTCAAAAGAATTTTTTTCTTTTTTTATGTATTTACACACATCGAGTCTAGGTTCTTCCTAATGATCGTTTTTTATTTATATTGTTAATAATCAAAATAATAATAATAGCACTCCGCATTGTTCATCTCGTGGTCGAAATTACTTTCTGGTAAAAGTAACTTTCGAAAAAGCGACAAGAATTTCTCGAGTATTAAACGACAAAACAGAACTTACACAGGCGAAGATGTTAATAATATGATTTATTTATTACATAGACGTGGAACATTTTTATTTTAAACCCGTTGAGCACAAAACCGTGGGGATACAGGTTATAATAACGTTAGCCGACGCTGATTGACGTCATTGGATCATGGATTTTAAATGCATGATCATAGTTATTATTGTATCAATAAATTAATTCGCCAGAATTTTTAATGGGTTAAGAAAAAAAAAAACATAAACACAACGCCACCATGGACGAATTTGATTTAACCAACTGTATTCGTGTTACAAGCTACAGAGAAAAAATATTCTTCTCAATTTTATTCTAACTTTCAAGGTTATTGCGTACAACAGCCGTAACGAGGAAAACGTAAGCATATACTTAGTACATTGTAAAAATCCAAGAAACTATTAACAACACATATAATATTATAATATGAATATTAAAACGTCAAATTTGAGATTTCTATTGAACAAATAACACGTTATAATATTATGATGTATTGTATGCGAGTCACGGTGATCGATTCTTGTCCTTCTTCGCTGTTCAAATTATGCGTTATAAATCGTACGCACGACGAGACAGAAATTATTATTAATGTGATTTTGCGGGTTCTTCTTATAAACATGGAAATACTCTATTTTTTGTTACGTCTTTGCCTCCCGTGATGGGATATTTCATTTTGCATATAATATTTTTAAAACTCATATATAATTGAAAATTTACACGGTGTACGTACTAGTGTTGAAATCTAAACTAAAATATTATGTTTAATCTAAATACGTTGGTAGAGAAGTTGTACTCAGGTTTAGAACGAAAATATATAAAAGCAATTGATTTATGTAAAGTTAACCACCCAACTCGTGGTATGAACACCCAAAATCTTTACCAATATTCTGTGTGCATAGAAACCCGATTTTATTTTATTTATGTGAAAAAAATTTTAGACAATTTTCTTACACTTTTTTTCTCATTTAATTTTTTTTTCTTTATTTATTAGATAAAACAAAGTAATGTAAAAAGTAAAATAAAATAAAGAATAGACAAGAAAACCGGACATACTTCGCACCACGGATATTCTTCGCTCTTCGGGTCAGATACTCTTGGCGGATGTGTTGAAAATAACAACTGTTATTTTGTTCTTGATGTTATCATTGATATTATACTCTTGAGTAACCAAAGACATAGTATTTTACACCATGGTATATTATTTTTTTAATTAATACGTATTTTATGACAATGACTAATGGGTTATTTAAAATATAGAACTTTTAAATATTATATTTTTGTCTTTATATTTGATTATAATATTATAAATAAATACCTATGAATAAACAGATAGCATATAGCACATATCCATTACTTTGTGAAAAAATAATATATACTTTGTGTAGTATTTTAGACTTTGCCCAATGAAGTTCGGCAAACTGTGAAATGTATGGATAATGCGCGAATTGCCCAATCAACGATCTCTGCCTGTAACATAATATACGTCAGTATTATGTGCAACCATTAAACGGATGTAATTTCAAACCTAATTTCCAGTGGGACAAATCTTTTACATAATATGATCGGCAGGGCTAGGATACTTTTAAGATTTTATATTTTTTTTCGTGATTTATGATTATTTAAATCTTTTCCGATAAACAATATAATATAGTCATTAACTCGTGAACTAATCATAATTAATAAATCAAAATCAAGTTCTACGATTGGTTTCTTGGAGCAAATTATGGCATAAAACATTGCAATGAAAAAATAATAGAACAGTAATAATATGCAGCCCGGTAAAGTGGGTTTATTTTATCAATTGATTTAGTGTGACCAGAATCTGTAAGCGCGTTAAATTCACCGCGTATCATGCACATATGGAGTTCACAAACGATTATTTGTAGCAAAATTTGACGAAATATTTCGCCTTGGCTCATGTGTACACGTTATCTATATACATAAAGTTTTTTTCATATAAATTTAGTCGAAGGTATTTAATAATAATTATAACTAATCGCCACGATCACTGATGTTCGCACGATAATATCGTGTCCAGTTTAAATTCGGACTGTCATCCGTAGAAATATTTCCAAAATATATAGTCATCGAATCTATTGTCGACGTTGGCCTCTAAATTTAACACCGGTTGTGTATAATATTCGTTTTAAATGTCAACGCATTAAGCCGTAAGTTTGACAATATGGATTTCATTACACTGCAACAATGCGCCCGTGATTGCGCTCAACGTCCTGAAACATCCATCAATAGAATGGCGTTTAAATAAAAGAGATAATATGCAAGGTAAAAGGCTTACATTTCGCAGTACCTGTAAGTGACCGTCGGTCAAAGTGGTAATCGAAAACTCCACGTGAAAAATCTCACTCTCATGCTGCGTCGGTTACGGTTTACATGCGGTGCAATTCATTTCCCCTTCTCTTTGCTCCTCTCTTCCTTGTAAGTCATAACTTCATAAAACATAGTATCCGATACACACCACACAAATTCAATAGGCACACAGTAGATTTTCAACTTCAACACGTTTTGACGCTTTTGTCTCTTTTCTTCCGTTCACCTTTCCTCAAAAATGTGATTTTGCACATCATTTTTTACTTCTGCCGCGTTCTCCTCCCGACTCGTGTGTGCACGCTCCAGTAAAGTCCCAAATCCAGGGTAAAAAAGTAGATTTAAACCAATAAGTAAATATTAAAAGTATTGAAAAACATTTAAAATTAGTAAAAACGAAAAATATTAAAAATGTATTAATATAATAGGTAACCGATAAAAAAAGTGTAGGTATAAAAAATATTAGAAAAAAAGCAAGTAAAAGTCCAAAAAAAAAAATATTATTAGTAGATATAAATTTCAACATGTTACTCAAAAGTAATATTTTAATACATCTCAGAAATAATATTGAATACATAGGTACATATATATATATATATTTATCAACACATTTTTTTGTTCATTTATCATTTTAAAATTCTTTTAATTTCCTTGGAGGACTGTTTCCTGGTATAAGATGCTCGTAATAATATGTATCACGTCCGGCTCTAATTGTTTTTTTTTTTTTATTATTATTTTAATTCACAATGAAAGTGAAATGAACGCCGAATGATTTTTTTTCTTACAGTTTTTAAATTTTAAAACGTTACTTCACCACGATCGGTCTTTTCCTTCAACTATTATTCAGTGTAGATTCTATGTGTCTTGCGAATAACGTGGTGTTCAACATGCCCATTGCCCACATACCGAATTTTCTTTCCAATTTTAACTTTTTTAATCCCAGTCAAACAATGATAAAAGCTCATCGGAAGTCCACGTTTTATTATGCATATTTATTTATTATACATCATTTTAGTGTAGGTAAACATCGAAAAAAATAAAAACGGCCAACTTATTTGGGAAGTTGGCCGCCATGTATACTTTTGTGGATAATTGAAGAAGGGATGACTTACAAATTTTGATTTTGGGCTTACAAATACTTACAAATGACTTACAAATTATTGACCAAATTTGAAGTCAGCCGTTCAACATTGGGCGGCCAACTTCACGGACATTTGTATATTCGATAAATACTACCGTCGTTAATCGAAACACTCGTTTTTATCAAATATAATCAAAAGGGAACTGATTTTAATGCCTTAAAAATGAAAAATACCTTTGACAAATACTCAAATACTACTAAATGTACTAAAGAATGACTTAATTAAAAAAATATCTAAAACTAGGTTAAAAAATATCTAATTATCTTTTATACTTATTTATTATTTTATAAATTTAATGACTCAATCATTACTCGATATTTATCGCGGTTAATTATTTAAAATGTGATAATTATAAAACGCCCCAATAACACATTTTTCAACGTGTTTTCATTATGTAACGAGTTCATTATCGTTTGCCAAAGAATCTATTAACGATAAAAATCTGCGCCTTAAAGCTGCTTACACACTAGGCGATTCTGACGCGCGTTTCCGAGCGATTCGAACTTCACGATTAGTCGCCCAAAATTAAACATGTACTTTTATATGGGTTATTACCCACACGAATAAGAGACGCGCATGTTTAATTTTCAGCGTTCGATCGTTATCTTCAACTATAATTAAACAATATTTTCCTAATGTATTTCTAATGCATTTCCGTTTTTGATTACACACTGGACGATTCGGACGCCGCGATTTCGCCGCTTTTATTTACGTTAAAGTATTGTAATATTCGATCAATAACATTTGGCGCGCTTTTTATTTCTGAGAAACGCGCACAAAACGCGCTGACACGCGCTTAGTGTTTAAGGTTAGCGCGTCCGCGTTTTGAAATTACGACGTCGAATCGCTCGGAAACGCGCGTCAGAATCGCCTAGTATGTAAGTAGCTTAATAATCAACAATATTGATTACCCATCATTGTCATATTATCACCGAAACATCGCATTCACTGTTTGCTGCAATAATTTTGTCGGCTCGTCTCCTTTTCTACAGGATCACTCCGCCACCAAGCGATCTGACCTTTCGTCCTGGACCCCGTCTCGTCGGAAATCGTCAAAGGGTTAAATCGCCTCTCTAAAATATACAATCAGAAACTGAATAAAAAATTTGCAGCACCATTTTTATTCAAAGTCGACCATGAACTTGTTCGTGTGTTTTGACTCCGCGAGTCCCAGACAAACGAAACGTGTTCGCTACAATTGCTCTAAAGATAATTTTTCACGTGAACTCGAACCAATATAAATATGTTAAATAATTAACACATTTGACACCAATATCTTTAAGTGGGACGCATCTAATTTTTTTATAAAAATATATTTACTTGTACATTATTTGCAATCGTTTTGTTAAAAATATGAATTGAGAACACGTTTGATTTCTTTTTAAAAATTTTTATTTTCTTTAGTACTTACTGATGACAATTATATAATTATTACTGCTGAAATAATAGTAATAATAAACTGTCATTGCATGACAGTACTATTAGTTTACAAAGCGCGGTACCTGCTGCGTAGTCATAAAAATAGAATAATTAGTACGACGAGAACAATGATTCGATTCAAAGTGAAAGTATACAATTATTATATTAATTTTATTGCCTTGGATTATAAAATATTGAATTCCAATATTTAAATAAATTAGTAATTAATTACAATTTATACTCAATTCCTGTTCATTAAAATGTATAGAACACGTTTCAGGATATTATTACTGGTTAATATTTATTACCATTAAATTATTATCATTTATAATATTTACATAAAATAATATTCTTATTAATAAGTTTTCATTGATTTGTACCTATATAACTAAACTAAGATACTTTTATAACTTTGTAATTAATTACTATTCAATTATTTAAATTGAATTAAATTAATATTCATAAAGCATTTTTCTTTTTATTTCGTAACATGTTTAATTTATTGTTTTTTGGGTGGACAAACTTCCTCATAATAATATATATGTCTACTTGCGTTTACATTTTGGCGAAAATTAGTTAATTTTTAATTATGTATCCTTTAAATTTCTTCACAGGACACAATATTGATCATTCTTACGAATAATAAAATTAATATTGATTGTTCTGAAACTGTTGCATTAAATCGTTAAATATTCTCAATGTAAAAATTAAATATTTGTTTTTGAGATTCAAAAATGTATTCTTATGAATAAAGAAACGGACAAGGATTATTAAGGATTATTATGATATAATTAAATTATTGAATAAACGCAATGTAAAACTGATCGTCATTGTTCTGTATAACTGAAGCTTGGCTCAGAATCGTTTTATTTGAATAATGACTTACGGTTTCTATAAAACTCAACACACCCTCAAAGAGTATCTTTCTCGAGAAGCAAAGATACCCATCATAGTGACGTCATAGTTTGATTTTTTTTTTAAATTTGATTATAATATATATATAATATTCTTTAGTGTTTCTTTCAAATAAGAATTGAGGATAATGTTTTACATATTCATGCTTATATAAAAATATCTTAACTGCGCAATTTCAATAGAAATATTATTTTATTTCTATCAAAAAAATGATGGTTTTACAATGATGGCGTGATTAAAAAAAAAAAAAAAAAGTTTTTCGTTATACACTTTTTCTGGTATTAAAAATTTCATTCAGGATCTTTCTATAGATCAGAAATTTTATAGTTTCGTTACATATAAACAGGCAATTTTTCTTTATACTCGATAAATTTTTCTCTATACTCGATAAATTTTCATTGCGTGAGGATAAACTTCACTATATTTTATAGTAATGTTATATTATAAACGTCTTTAATTTATTTAAAATTTGAAATCGAGTATTCCTCCTATTTCGAACGACTTGATCGCCGTTGGCAGAACAATCATGCACTTTTTGTCTGGCCACTTTTACAGCAGGTCATCTCATCTTATAAGTTAACGTCCATCAAAAAGGCTGACGAGTTATTTTTTTTTAGATATTTTGACAAAGAATAATCTTCATACAGCATGTTATTATTGTCACGTATGCAACTAAAAAGGAAACATTTGCCAAAAGGTGATAATAACGATCAAATATTTTAAGGCTATAGTTAAATATTGAGAAGAATTTTATCGTGATTTGATAATAATTTTATTACTATCTGCTCTAATCGTGACATTTACATAGAATGGAGCTTAGGATATTTCAGTGTCGACGTTATAACAAAATGACGATTTGGCGCCGGACCATATCGATGATATTAAGTAAAAATAATTGTAGAAAAAAATATTGTATAAATGTAGACAAAAAACATAGTCATATAATTAATTTTGACAAAGTGCAATAACATTTGCTCTATTTAAACAAAATTATTTCCAGGACGATTTGTCGCAGGAGATTATAACGTAGGTTAGTTCCCAGGATGTTTGGTCGACTCCACTTCGCTCTGCAAATCGAAAATATGCCTTGGCTTGCTGTTCAACGTGGAGAAATTTCGGCTTGATAATCGGCAATTGCATTGCTATTTTTATTTTTTAAAATTGGCACGTGTGAACTCCTTAAATTTCGATTTTTTAAATTGTTAATTTATACCTATTTCTCATCAATCTCGAAAAACTGGTACACGCCCTAATTTTAAAGAAATAATATTTGCAATATCTCTTAAAAAAATAATTTTATTTCAATTATTAATAGAGCAAAAGTATTTACATTTTGCCAATACTAATTTTTTGACTATGTATTTTGTCTACATTTATACAATTTTTTTTTTTTTTTCTAAAATGTAGATAAAATTTATACAATATTTTTTTCCTACAGTTATTTTTATTTAATACCACTAAAATGGTCCGGCGTCGAATCGTCCCATTCCCCAAAGAATGTACCTACGTCTTTGAATTATTCAGATTACGTATTCAGGTGTACGTTATGATTTGGACAAAACATTCGACACGTGCAATCTCTGAAATTGTATAGTGTATCGATTTCAATCGTGTTTTCTTTGTCGAAAAAATAATTTTTTTTTTTTTTGCTCCCATCTGACGTAAATAAAAAATCAAATCTTAAATCACCAAAACACATTTTATCTAATTTTACAGCCGACTTTAGTTTAAAACAACACGAAACATGTAGATATTTATTATTATGCGATTAAATCTTATTATTTTACGCACTTGTTTCAAACAGAGACTATTGTTTTATCAATACCGATAGATAGTTTATACATTGAGATTTAATAATTATTATTTAACGTCGTCACAGCGATAACGTAAAAAATATGATCTCCGATAAAAATGAAAATAATAATCATACTTGCATTTTACTCGGAATTTATTATTATTGTTTTTAACTTTAACAACGATTTATTTTTCAGTGTAAATGTGTAATAATGTGTAATAATATTATTTATCATAGTCATCGCGCAGTTCGACTACAAAATAACACTGAAAAGTCACCGCTAGGTATTCCAAAAATGTTCCAATATTCAATAAAAAAAAAATAAAATAAATTTCATTCGCTTTATCGCTTTAACCTTAAGAAATCAACATTAATTGAGTACCACTCGTTAAACAAGTCCGTCTAAAATAGTCTTACAAGAAATGTCGAGCCTCGCAATAAAAAAAAATAAACAAATAAATAACAATAATATTTTCGAAATAAGTACTTATATATCCGTACTGAGAACTGTGTTGCACGAAATTAACTGCCGTGTAAAACGAACGTTCCCAAAGTGTTTGTGGGGGACAATAATTCAACGCGAAACGTTTCTTTGTTGGTCGTATAACTTTCAGACGTGCGTACACTATTTGACATAATATACGTATTATATTATTATTGAAGGCATATCATACAGCAATAACTCAATGAAATGTGTACATACCGTTTTTTGCTCTCTAGTCAAACACACGTGGACTGGAATGAAAATGGGTAATTGACTAGGTAAACAAACGCACCCATATCGAAAAACCACGCCGTTCGACTGATGGTCGATTTAATGTTTGAAAATACAAATTCGGGCATACACAAATCTCGAATCGAAAACCGGACACTAAGGATTAATGTGTTAATATGAATAAAATAAGATTTATTATTTTTTAATTAAAATGTTTATCTGAAATGTGTTAGCATATTACATATTATGGTACTTCAAATTTAAATACTTTGAAAATATAAGAATAAACGCTAGGTACCGCGTATAATAAACTACACTGCGACTCGCACGGACATAAACGTTTGACGTTAAATGATTCGGTTCCACGATTTTGTTGAACATGAAATAATGATAATTATGCAATTTATTTTTATGTTTTTTCTTTCGGTGTATCAAAAGCAAGTAGAGCCTAAATTTTAAACTCTTATATATGATTCTACTGTTTTTTTTTTTTCGTGTATAATAATGCATTAATGATTTGTATTTAGTAAATTTGTTTTTAGTTTCTAAGCGAAGTGAAGAAGCTTATGATTTTACAATGATGTTTAATTTTCTTTATTTTTATTTTTTTCCTCCATCTGTAAACACCTATTCATATAGAAATACTGGTCAAAAACTTTCGATCAGTCTATAGATTCGAAATCGCACACAGACGGTACTTTAAAGATGTCATTCTCAAACTTTTAACCAAAAACGAGGAAATTCTGTCGAAAAATTGACAAAAAACGGTAAAATACGTTATTACCAGAATTTTCATAAATTTAAAAATGTTTTTTGACATAACTTAAAAAATAATGTAGCTAGAAACTTAAAACTTTCACTAACTACTAAAAATAATCACGAAAATACTCAATAAAAAACTTCAAAAACATTTAGTCAATTTTAAGTTAAGTTCAGCATTATGAAAATATTGGAAATTTCTCATTTTCAACTAAAAAATTTATGCAATAAAATTTTTAATTCTCAATATTAAGACTTAAAAATTTAAGATAACTTCATTCACATACATGCCTTTTGGTATCAAAAAAGCATAAGTCAATTTTTTTCTCCACAACCGTTTAAATTAGCATTTCGACAGAATAAGTTAGTTTTACCTAAAATTACACACTTTAACGTACATAAAAGAAAATTTGCTCAACCGATTTTTATGAAACTTGGTACATAGATGACTTGGTACATATTGGTACATAGGTAGAGGATCTCATTGCAAATATTTTGGTGCAATAAAGTTTTTACGGAAGAATAATTAAACATTTGATAATGGTTTGATTGAAAAAAAAATCGAAGAAAGTACGGACAAATTTATAGTATATTTCTAGTCAACGAATACCCTAAAAGTTTGATAATGTCTTCGCCACCTTATGTATTTTTCGACGCTGAATAGAACGGTATCTACGCGACCATAGTTTTCTAATTATTTGATTTTGAAAATTTAATATTTTCGATCAATATATTAAATACCTATTATTTTAACGGTTTTCATCACTGTATTTGTAGTTTAGTGGCTAAGCCGTATTTCTCGGATACGACGGTATGGGGTTCAAATCTTACCCGGTGTAATTGATAATATAATATAATATGACACGATAAAAATTAATACTAATGATGTTATAGTGAATTAATATACATTTACGATAATTAGAACCGATTTATTTTTTTATTATGATGTTGTCTTTTATTATTTTATTGTCTTTTGAAATTATTTATGGAATATTCATCAGGGGTGTAATATATGAAAATCAATTTTTGTTTTTCGTAAATATTGTATGTAACAAATAATTTTTAGTTTAACATTTAAGTTCAATGCTTTAAAACTAATAATTATTATTGCGTATTGAAGCTTTGTTCAGAATCGTTTTATTGAAGAAATAATTTATCGTTTCTTTAAAATCCAACACACCAACTAAGAGTATCCCACCCGAGGTGTGAAGAATACACTTTTAAAAAAATTTTACTTACGTTCATAACAATTATTTATTAATGAATATTCTAGACATAACAGTTAATTACTTGAATTTGTATTATATTTTCCAGGTGGTGATAACTCAGGTAGAAATGGAACATTGATATTTGTATTAGTTCACTCATCAAAACTCAGAGAGCACTAATGTCATGGAACTACTATTATCATGGAAAAAACATGTTTCATCGTTTATGTCATGAAAAACTTTCCAACCTATTAAAAAAAAAATACAAAAATACAAAGCAAATCTCTTTTAGATTAGATATAGCTATAGATAGATCTAGCCATAGATAGCTCTTGCCCTCTCGTCATTTTTACTTTTTGCGTTTTTGTATTTAAGTTTATATTATATTTAATATTATATCATTGGTCGAGCGGCATATAAATGCTGTGTGAAAAACTGTACGTTTATAGGTAAGTAAAATTGTAAAATATTTATTTCTTAAATCGATTCTTAGTATAGTACCTACAGCTACACTCTATTCAGAATTTCAGAATAAGAATTCCCACTCGCTTGACGAAAACTCGTTTCGTTCGCGCATGTTTGTTGCCACCAGCTGGCGTTGATGTAGGCAGCGCCGTCGCCGCCGACATTCCGCAGGTGTGTACGTAGTGAACTATAATATCACCATCCTATTTAAATTACATGTGTTGGTATATTTGGTTTGATAATAATTTTATGCTACTTAGGCATTGTGTTAGGTTTTAACAATAAGGTAAAAGTACAAGAAACATGGTAAAGAAAAAAAATATACATT
>JAIPRM010012413.1:0-12132 GCA_025469315.1 Stegophylla sp. TES_Ste_2020 | reverse complement strand
ATTTTATGAAAATTTAAACATAGATAGAAAATCCTATAAAAAAGATTTTGGCGCAAGAAAATTTCGAAAATGTGAAAAAAATTTTTGGACATTTTTCGAAAAATTTTTTTTTTCTTATATTATTAATATCCTTTGTTCAGAATCGTTTTACTGAAGAAATGATTTATCGTTTCTTTAAAATTTAATACGCCCGTCAAGAGAATACCACCCGTCGTGCGAAGTACACCCATCGTGCGAAGTATGTCTGGCTTTTTTAAAGTTTTACCTATATAATCAATGGACTATTGTATTTACTTTTTTAAGCTAACTTTATGTGATTGATTGTTCATTTGCAAAGTAGGTAACAAATAAATTTATTAAATGTATACATACGTATACATGGTAGGAGAAAATGAGATATTATATCATTAGAAGGTATTGTCGAGTAGAGTTGCATGAAAAAATAGCAATTATATATAATATTATGTTGTCGTTAATGTAGGTGAAATCACATAAACAAAATTTTTGTTTTCACATATAAAAACATTTATAAAAGAAGACTTTTTGAATTTCATTTTGAACTTGAATTTAATTTTTATTTTAAATTTAAATTCAAACAAAATAATGTAATGCTTTATGATTATATTTTTAATTGTGTAAATAAATCACAAAAATTAAACAATATATTATATATTTTAATTTTTTAATATGGGAATATTATGAATATCTGTCGAGTTTGTTGAAGTAGATTTTTTTATCAAATTCTCAGGAATTATACTTGCTAATCGATATGAAATTATCCATTAGAAATATTTACCAATCACGTCAAGTAAATTTCAATTATATGCTATTTATAAAGAATATTTATTTATTAATTTGGCTTTATTAAAAAGCAAAGTTAGGCGATAAATTTACAAACTGTTTTATTATATTTTAACGCAATGAAAGACTGTAATTATTATTTAAATTTAGTATGAATGCATTAATTTAAATAATTTTGTTTAATAGTTTTAATGGGGTTTATTTGTATTGTTAATTATTTATTTTCATCTGATAACTTTGCGAAAACTTACAGCGATCGAGGATAACTTTACAATCAATAGATTACTCATATCATTACAAATTTAAGTATACAATCTTGTTTACCTATATTATAAATGCTTATCATTTTAATGTTTTAATTATGATTAAAAATGGTAGTATTCGGTGATCAAATATTACTATATAGTTGTTATTGTTCAAATTTTTGAATATCAGATAAGATATAACAAAACATATCTATTGGGTATTCGAACAATAAAATTCACTTTCCTCATCAGAGTGGATCGTGATAAAAAAAAATCGTCGATTATTAATAAAATGAATAAGGTCAAACAAGATTTTCAAGTTCAAAAATAGAGTAGCTATAAAATACGATCTGTTATATTCAGTGAAACATT
Organism: Stegophylla sp. TES_Ste_2020; assembly: GCA_025469315.1. NCBI lineage: Eukaryota > Metazoa > Arthropoda > Insecta > Hemiptera > Aphididae > Stegophylla > Stegophylla sp. TES_Ste_2020. The sequence continues at coordinate 10,714 of JAIPRM010012413.1, read as the reverse complement.
TGGGCTTGTCCAAAAAATCAAGACCCGACACACTAATGTGACAACTGGCTTAATGTGTATACATGTTTTGCGAACAAATAAAATAAAACATATAATTAGATTCTTTCCCAAATTATTTTCCAAATAGATCTATTGTATTTCACAGATACCCATAAATAAATAATATGTTTTTACATCACGAAAAAAAAAAAAAGATTTCAATATTGGCATTCATTTATTTTCGTTTGGTTAGATAACGCACTTAGCTTTTGAAATGTCGTTAACTTGTCATTTCATTTCACATCATAGACGAGCTATGCTATTCGCACAATGAAAAGTCTCAATTTATGGTCAATTAAGATTACGACGAAATTGTGTGACTACTTTTCGTGATTCCACTCCAAGACATTTTATCGTCAAAGCTTTAAATTGGTGAGTTTTTATATAATTAAATACGTGAATCGTAAAATATTTGAACCTTAAAATGATTATATTATTCTATTTTGAATTAAATTAGCGAATGACCTTATTGCATAGTACGGATAAATTTAGATCTTTTAACCACATCGGTTTTAGCCACTGTAGTAACATATTTTAGACGATAGAGTTTAGATAATGTTTTATTTATTTTTCCACCGACGCATATTTTAACACGTCTAAGTCAAGTTTTTATTTTATTGATGTGAAACGTTCAATGAGTGACTGTGATTTTGAAAACAGCGTTCACGCGTTATGTTATCAAATTTAATACACTAAAACATAATATTTTATTAGGCACATAACTTTTCGCAGATTATCTATTAAAATATAATTAACATAATATGTTTAGCGTGGGTGCTAACAAGTTTTATGATATATAATTTGGTAATAACTAATAAGTATAAAAATATATAAACAATATGCTGCTTTCTCTAACATGCAATAACCATGCAAATATTATGATATTCGGTATATATATTTTTTTAATTTAATTAAATTTCATATACATATGAGTACTGGGCCCCACTGAGAGGACTCAGTATATCAAAGTTATAATAATTTATATTCTATTTTATTAATAAAAAAAAAAAAAAATTAAATACGTTTGTATCTACTATATTAGGTAACAATTTTCTGTTAATAAATGTTATGTATATATTTTATATTAATGTATAAGTATCAAAAAATAGCTTAAATCATAATAATAATAATATTAATGAATAAATGTCATTAATAAATGAGAAATTATTAGCAATTTAAGAATTAAAAACATACAATGACGATAAGATAATTATTTAAAAATATATAACAAGTACCTATAGCATTTTAATACCTAGTAATTATCAATAGTGTATAATATTGTGTATTGTACAAATCATAATGATATGTATTTAAGATAAAAAGATGCCATCATTATATGATACATAGATATATTATAATCTTACAGGTTAACAAATCGATTTATCAAGAATTTATGATATTTTAGAAACGTTAGTCATTTTTTATTTGGAAATAGGTATTACGTTGTATTTATTACGTGTTGTGCAATTATAACCTATAGGTACTCGCTTAAAATTCAGAGGAAAAAAAAAATGATAATAATTGATATAACTGTATATTATGATAATAATGTTAATGTTTAAACTTGCGAATAATTTTACGCGTCATAATATTTCGTAAAAAAATGTTATGAAGACATTGATTTTTCCGTGTAGGTTATCAAAATGTTCAAAATTTAATATTATTTTTATTTGACTAAGATGTTTGTTATTTATTTGTTATTAATTAATTGCTAATCAAATTTAACAATCGTTTCATGAGAATATAAGAACTCCAATACTCATTATTATTTATTGGTAATAAAATTGTATTGTTCCAGAGATTTTAGTTTTATAATCAATATTCCTAGCTGATAATAATGATTAAAATTAATGTACCATAATTTAATAATCGATTATATGTTATATTGATATTACTGATATGGATCGTCGAAACAATTGAATTATTTATTTTTCTTGATTAAAATTTAAAACGAATTCCCTAATCATATTAAAACATGATTTCTCTTTAATTATTGCATACGATTTTTTTCAATGCTTAAATTGTAAATTAAGTTGTATAATACATAATATATTGTATTGTAATTTAAAATAGCTTTACACGATCATGCACACAGGTAATAAATTCGAAAACTTCAATAAATCATTTTGGTTTACGGTATTTATCTATCACAATATATCAATGCAGATTATAGATGGCAATAGACAGTAAACTGGGCGGGACATTTTTTGGCCAAAATGACGGTGCGATTGAAAAGCGCAAAACCATCTTTAATCAGAAAAACATGGTTTCCGAATCTTTTTTATTAAATTTTGGGTAGTTCCCCTTTTCCCCCAAAAAAACAAAATTTGAGAAATTGAGAAGTTCGAAAAATGACCTCTTTAAAGCACAAGCTAAAAGCGAATTCAGTTTCAAAAAGTTGTTGATCGAGACTTTTGGACAAGTATTTCCATATGAAAAAAGGTTAACAGAAAAAAAAATAAACATCACTGTATGTAAAAACACTAGCTTCTTCATTTTGTTCAGAATGTAAAAAAAAAAAATTGTTAAAATGTACCTACGGCAAATACATTTTAACGAAATTCATTCTTTAAAAATGTTTAGAGGGTTTTTTATTTTAGCGCAATATCGTAGAGATATTTTAAAAAAAGCCGGACATACTTCGCACGATGGGTGTACTTCGCACGACGGGTGGTATTCTTTTGACGGGCGTATTAAATTTTAAAGAAACGATAAATCATTTCTTCAGTAAAACGATTCTGAACGAAGGAAGTTAATAATATAAGAAAAAAAAAAAATGTTCGAAAAATGTCCAAAATTTTTTTTCACATTTTCAAAATTTTCTTGCGCCAAAATCTAGGATTTTCTATCTATGTTTATATTTTCATAAAATTCTGATCAAAATGACCTCTCTAAAGTGCAATCTAGAGGCGAATCGGGTTTCAAAAAGTTATTGATCGAAACTTTTGGACAAGTATTTCTATACAAAAAGTTGTACACAGAAAAAAAAATAAATAAAAAAAATAAAAAAATAAACATCATTGTAAAAACACTAGCTTCTTCACTTCATTCAGAATATAAAATAACTACAGGTACTATTTTGAATTGAATATAAAACTTATTGATCTTTAAAAACTAATTTATAAAATTAACAATAATATGTTCATAACGATGAACTTTTTATTATATTTTTATTAGGGACTGTCATTTGTTTTTTGAACAAGACGATGAAATTTTAAAGAATCTTTTCAGAATTATATTAAATACCTACATAATTGTTCTTAATTAAAATCCAAGTTTTTGTTTTTAAAAAAAAGGTTCAACATCACAAGTTATTAACTTGATTTTAATTAAGCGTAAACACAATCTACAGGTTGTTTTAGTATTTTAAAGAAATAATAATTTTAATTTTAATTTTATTTCGTTGAAATATATGTTGATTTTTTCCTAATTTTGAATTCAAAATACACGTCCTTAGTCCCCATTGTGTGTTTAGAGTAGTTAGTCATTATATTTTTCATTTTTATTTATTTTTTTTTTTTGTAAATGTCACATTTTGGTGGTAACATTTGCAATGGAGTGAATTAGGAGAGTGCCTTATTGTCATCCGTGTAATTATTTCATCTCTTCTTTTAATGCAGGGTGAAAATTGAATTATTGATATTTAATTTAACGTTTCTGCAATTATTTGAAAGAGGTAAGTTATTTCAACCAGTATGGAAATCGTCCATTGTTTTACGTTTAAGTATCTCTGCTGTTTTAATTATATTTATTTTTGTGAAAAATTTAAATGAAACGGCTACATATTATTTAGTTTTATTTATGGTAAAATCGATTATCGCCACACATATATTATATTATAAAATTAAAATTATAATGATTACTCAATTTATCATTAATTAATAATGAGAATTTAATAGAAAGTTTAGCGTATATAATATATAAATTAAAGAGGGATGTCCTATAAAATATTTATTTCGCAGTTATTATAAATGAAAAATAGATATGACGATGATGAAATGTTTATTGTGCTACAAATGCCCGCGGCGGCGATGTAATACGTTTATACTTCTGTAGATAAAGTATGAAATTATTAGATTTTATGGTTTGAAACTTTGGTACACAATAAATTTAACTGCAATCTTCTATGTTTATAAATTGTTTTATATGCGATGGCTAGAAGCGTATTAAAATGTACATTATTGTAATAGAATTAAATACACCAAGATTCATTTGGAATGTTCTTGGAAATTTTTCGAGGAATTAAAACACTATGCGAGTTTGGCATTTGTTTTATTTATATCGTAAAACATTTTGATGTGCTGCGTTTTCGTGTAAGAAATGAACTCACCCGGAGTTTATTGTACTTAATGCCTTATGTTCTTTAACGGCGGCTCAAAGAAATATCATCTTGTGTTAACGCGCCCGAGTGTAACCGAAATTAATTTGAATTATAGTCACTCCCGTCCGTTATAAGCGTATTTTTTTGACTTTTGTTGCTTTTTTACACGTGGCTCCTCGTCCATTTTTTTATTCCTTCTGTTCCCTATGGGGGGGATCATCCTTTACACAAAGGAAAACAATAGTCGATATCGAAACAAGGGGTCCTTCCGGTTCGCGGAGCAAATGATCGATTTCCGTCCAACGTTATTTATCATGTTATTTCATATGCATACGGACTTCATTATCGTCATGTAATCTTTTTTTTTTTCTATCCCTCTTTGGTCACGTTTTTTTATAAAACATCCCTCTCGGGTATTTTAACACACATCAATGGTTTTGATAATAACGTTAATTGTCACCTAGCACCCGTAAATACTGCTAATCAGTAATATAAATGTTTATTTTTTAAACGCATTGTGGTTCGGCAGAGTGTGAAATGCCAACTACCAAACGAAACTGAATAGATTACAACACTTTTTTTCCTAGATTAAAAGGGGGAAAATATAATATTTCACATCAGGAAACACATCAAAATAATATATCCTGGAACCAGAAGGGAAGCCTTTACAGGAGAAAATTAATACCTATATATTATAATAAACAAAAAGTGTTAAAAACTTGTTGGAATGTTGTTTTATGCATAGATATTATTATAATTACCATTTTTTTTTTTTTTTTGTTTATTACAATATAATTGGATTATTATTATATTGTTAATTTAAGAGGTATAACGATATTATGTTCGATAATTTTTTTTCATTTCTCTTTGTCATTTTTTCAAGTTAAAATGCACGGCAGTTCGGAAGATGTTGTATAATCTGATAAATTTTTAAATATATATTTTGTTCATCGTGTAAAATTAATTTATTTTTTGTTAATTTAAAGTTTTCCGATAACAATGTTCTGTTGTAGCTTGCATGGCGTTCGCTATTCACTATTATATCACATTGGTTGTTATAAAACAGCTTTTGAAAAATTATTATTCTGAAGAGGAGGTCTAATTTTTTTTTTTTTTTGAGCCCGTTGGTAAATGAAGTATTCTATTCGGAACTCTATTTAATATGCATAAGTGAATGAATAAAAGGACGATTCACCGGATGTTTTACATTATTGTTCAGAACTGACAATAGATAGAACAATGAAGTTTGATATCTAGTCCCCTATCCAATTTGTGAAAAATAAATGCATGACAAATTGACTCAAAGGTGCGTGTCAGGTATGGGGATGAATCCAGTCAGATGAGCCATATCCATTTTGGGTTTGTCATAATCAAAGGAAATTGAAACATGTTTTTTTCACAATTAAATCATATAGGGTTGGACCCTAACGTGAGATCACCCCTTATTTTACTTGATTAAAAAAAATCACTAGATCGAATAATATTAAATATTTGAATTATAAATAAAAAGCGATTTGAAATTGTGTTGGTTATAGGTATTTCCAGTACAAAATCGGGGGGGGGGTAGGGTTGCCGGGGCACACGCCTCGGAGGCTAGACATAAAAGGGCGCAGTTTAATATGTATCAAATAACAAAAAAAACGACATTATTTAACGTATCGAATAATCAATTTATTGTTTTAGCCATGGTTATTTAATTTATATTTAATATTAAAATTATTAAAAGTATATGACATAGTGATGTTAATAATTTTATTTTACACTCTTGAATCCAAAATCGGTTGTGTGGTTATAAAATATACAAGATAAGAGATTTTAATAATTTTATTGGTTTATATTATGTCTGTTATAAGTTAAAATACAGTATTACTAAAATAGTAGGTGGAAATAAATATTAAAATTAATTATAGTCATATTAAACATTATTTGATCATTATAAGTCTTAATACTTCATTTTATTTATAATATATTATATTTTTTTATAAACTATTATTTTAAATTTATGCATGATTTGCAGGATATACTTTTTATAGAGTCTAAATTTAAATAAACTTGAAAAATACTGTAACTATTTTATGTTATTAATGATAATTTTTTTAAGTATGTAATTTTAGATAGTTCTAATCGAAATTTTTTTAAAATTTATCAAAATGTATATAAATTATAACTAAAAATCAGTATCTTGGATTTGTATAGAAGATATTACAAATATTTAAAATCTTAAAGTCTAACATATTTGTGTTGTAAAAAGTAGGTACCTTGCTATTATTTGCTTTTAAATTTAAATGATATAATGAAATAAATACACATTTTAATTTGATTGTACACAAAGCAATCGGCGATGTCTAAATAGTAGTGTTATTTGATGTAGTCACATAGTGTTTTATTGAAGAATAAATTTTTTTTTTTTTTTAATTATTGAGAAGAGAAAAATTGATGACATATTAAATAACATGGGTATGAGTCATAATATCAACTTGTTGGAAATAAAATATGCATATATTTATATAATTTAGTTTTATATCTTTTTTTTTTTTTTTTAATTTTAAACCAAAGGATTAAAGTTAGAAAAAAGTAATTAAAAAGCCTTTTTTGTAGAAAATATTATGTACTAAAATTGTGTTCATACATAATTTTTATGTAACTTAAATATTTATAAGAACACAGGTAAAAAAGAAAAACCCAAATAATTTTCTTAAAGCTGTAATTTTGACCGGGTTTTTATGATCTTATAAAAAACGACCATGTTAATAACAATTTATAAAGATATCTACCTTTTTATTAGAAAATATTTATTGCTAAATTGTTGGTTATTTATGATTTTAGCATAACTTCAAAAATTCAAGTAAATATATTAATAAAACTTGATTAAAGTTACTTTTGGGGCACGGGAAGGGGTAAATTCATCACGATCAAACTTTGCCATACTTATTTTTTCAGAACATTGAATAAAATTGAGAGGATCGTTGCAATAATATGTTTAAGGAAAAAATAAAAAACACTCCAAATTTTATATAGAACATGAAGTGTGTATTGTCCTCGCAGTAAATTAATATGCTATAAAATCATTTGATTGTATGAATTTTTGAATATATTTTGTGCATACATTCAATTATATAGAAACTTTGTCATTGCAAACTATGTTGGTTTAAAGTGATTAAACGCCATATTTTGACTAATAACTACTTAAATGCCAAAAATAATTTTGTAATTTTTATCTGACAATTTCCATAATTTATTTAAGAATTTTTAAAATTACGTTCATCCAAAAAACTTGGACCTATTAATTTTTGACTCTTCGTTGAATTTGGTTAGTAGTCAAATACGTGACTTTCATACATATATTTTTAGCTTGAACGACGTTATTGAAAACATCTCAAACGTAGGGGATCGGAGAAACGGGTGTAGGGTTTTTTCTCGTTCGATGTCATCATATTATTATATTATTATTATTCATCCTAGATATTTGTAGTGTTTACTTTTTGCAGCATGTGTTTGCACGTAAACAATAATTTTCGGAATCACAAAATATGTATATCCTATTAAATATCGACCCGATTTCCAGTGTTGTTTCATAATTTCAGTCGGTAATATTCTTTTTTGTGCATTGTGTAATCGTCAAGCTGTATAAACGTATACAGAGAGTCATTTAAATAACTTTAAAATATTATAATATTCTTTCCATTTCTTTTCATTGACTGATATTTATATTCCGGTCCAGTTACGACGCAAATTGCCGAAAAATCCGACGAACTGATTCCACAAAAATAAAATTATATCGTGAATTCTTATACAGTTGATGTTCATATATATATATATATAAAGTCAGGTGTAATGTGTATATTATACACGGTATGTTGTCAAATACCCGGTAACGAGTTAGAATTGCTAAAAAATTCGGAAGGCACGTTTTTTTTTTCCTCTCGCCCAAGTTTTTACGCTCTACAAATCTAACACACACCAGTACAATAATGAAATATATATATATATTCGTCTATAAAACGAAAAATAATAATAATAATAACCGAATGAAGAGCAACGTGTACACAATAACCAGGTAAAATTGGCGTTGATTATTTTTTATTAGGTACCGCCGAGGCTCGTTTTGACAAAAGAAGAAAAAAGCCGATTGGAATGAAAGGGAAATGTTTGAATTTACTGTTAGGATGTGTGTTCCTGGAACGTATATCCACGTGCATGGTGCATTTTTACACAATGCTGTGTGTTAAAGATTCATCGCGTTCAACTATATCGTCAACTCTTTGACTTACGTCCGTGAATGATCGATTTATTTCCCCATTAAAAAGTATAGGTGATAACGACGTACGTATAATATTTCAGGTGTAACATTTATTTTGAAAAATACACGTGAAGCATGTAGTGAAAGTTGGATATTTATAGTTTCGTTAAAATATTTTTTGCGTTAATTCATCCTGAGATAATCAAGATAACTTAAAAACTTTAATTCCCTCGAGATTCGTAATGAATTTTTACAGTCTTCTTTATTTCGCCCATGGATGTTTGCTCTCAAAGTTTTTCCACCCGTGAAACGTTATTTTATTTTTACTCGAACGTGTATGGATATAAATAGTTTTATTTCTTTGATAACTTCTCGGAACATACGATACGTTTAAATAAAAACATTATATACCAAAAGCTAAACACTATTTACTGTACTCTGATCAAAGTGTTTATTTCTTTAATCGAACTTATCTGTAGTATCATTAAATATTTGTAATCTACATAGGCATAATATGAAATGTGATTTTACGATGAAATGATCTGGAAATAAAATTCATTTAATATTGAACACAAAACTTTGTATAAAATAAGTAGTAGTTTGGAAATAATATCTAAAGTATTTCGTGTCGCCAGTGAGCGGCTTCTTTACCTGTATATTCTTCAAGTTAATTATATAATTTATAGTACATTAGCTTATTATACTATAAATGGGATAGTTTGCCTATATTCAAAAATAATAATAAATATGTAAAAAATACGCGCATTTTTCAAAGATAATCCATATAAATTTGTTCGGATCGAAAAATATCATTAAAGTAACACGGGAGCAAAAATAATAGTATCCTGTGGAGTTTCTGTATTATACGCAATTAATCATTTTGAAAAATTTTCCAAAAAAACTATAATAATACAGTATCTAATAAAAAGAATAACGGAGAACTCATAATTTATAATTGCAGGTATAAGTCGTTACATATCCTATAACGCTCAAAATAATAACTACGAAGTTCGTGCTTTGGTTCTTATAAATATGCAATTCATCATATTATGTAATTGAATAATATAATTTTTCAGAGGTGGAACTATATTAGCAGAAAACTTTTGTTAGAATTATAATTTCATATTAAAGTTGTATAATATGTGATTTTATGCAAATGAAATGCTCCAAAGTTTAATATAATATAATATAACGTCCTATCAATCAATGTAAAAGTCGTTTATTTATGAAAAGTAATAATATTTTTTTTTTATAAAAAGTCCAAAAAACACTTTACAGTGGACTGATATTCGTGTGCTGAGCCAGTGCGTCAATTCTGAATTGTTTCCCTTATGTGATAAGTAATTCAATTTTGTTTTTAAATTTAAAAATAATAAAAATACAACCGTAGCTCGCGTTGTGTAAAGAAAAACAATACGAGTACCCGACAAACGATATTATGTCCGGTTTTTTTGATTATGTCTATAGTTATATTTTCATCTTATAAGTATAAATTAATAGTGAGTTTGAAAATCGATCAGTTTTTTTCTGTTAAAGAATTGAATAATTTCTGAAGAAAATTAAAGTATAAATAAGCTGCAGGGTCTTGAGCATTATTGCATTAGCTTTAGCGTCCCTCCGTACTAAAATACTAAAATTATATCGACTATTGTAGTAATTGTAACTTTGAATGTACCTAATAATAAACTATTAAATTGAAAAAGAAATGTTGAGCTTCATTTCTGGACAATAAAATCATGATTATGTGTTTCATAATTACACGCCTTAAATAATAGCCGGACATACTTCACACCATGATTGGTGTTTCTTTTACTTCTACACTATTTTTCAATAGATAAAAACATGTCTGGAAAAACTATGTATTAATAATTTTGAAATTACATTTTTCAAAGTACTATGCCATCGAAATTGTCTAGTGATAATATATACTGATTCGAGCATTTTTTTTCGGGTAAAAAAGATGTCGACATATTAAAATTAAATATAGAAAGCCGGACATACTTCGCATGATGGGTGTACTTCGCACGACGGGTGGTATTCTCTTGACGGGCGTATTAAATTTTAAAGAAACGATAAATCATTTCTTCAGTAAAACGATTCTGAACGAAGGAAGT
>JAIPRM010012412.1:0-12133 GCA_025469315.1 Stegophylla sp. TES_Ste_2020 | reverse complement strand
AAAATTACTCACTTTAACGTACATATAAGAAAATTGGCATAACCGATTATTTTGAAATTTGGTGCCTAGATAGGAAATTTCATTGCAAATATTTTGGTGTAATAAAATTTCTTACGGATGAAGAATCAAACATTTTACAAGGGTTTGATTGAAAAAAAAATTGAAGAAAATACAGACAGATATTGCGAAATATCTATATATTATAAGCATTTAATTACTGAAGGTTGATAATATTTTATTGCATCTTATGTATTTTTCGACGCTGAATACGATGATGTGAATTAAAATCCACATGCAATAATAGTTTTCTATCTATTTTATTTTGAAAATTCAATATTTTCGGTTATTAATTATTATACTACATATCTACTAATTTACCTACATGGTCAAGTTATGTGCTGCGGCCTAGTGGTAAAGAACCCGGCCTAGCACGCCTACAGTACCAGGTTCGATTTCAGCCCAGCTCTCCGAATTTTTGCATTTTTTTTTTCTTATATTATTAACTTCCTTCGTTCAGAATCGTTTTACTGAAGAAATGATTTATCGTTTCTTTAAAATTTAACACGCCCGTCAAGAGAATACCACCCGTCGTGCGAAGTACACCCATCGTGCGAAGTATTTCCGGCTTTTTTTTATTTTCTCGCGATATTTTCCAGAATGTTTTCCTACACCGGTTCCAATGAACGCGACCGACATCGAGCCTTTTTTCAACAATTACGTGACCACGATCACCGCCATCGACAAAGTCGTCAGGCGATCCGAGTACGGTCTGACCCAGGAGCCGTACCGGAGGAACGAGACACTTTTGATACGGGACGACAACTGGAACGTGATGGTCACGTTTGAAGATGGCGAGACGAGCGGCTTCGAGGACCTGGAACTAGACGGACTGTGCGATCTCGAATTGGATTTGGTGAGCTTGAACGTGCATACGGGAATGTCGACGGTCTATTACCGGTTCAGCGAGCTCCGGGCGAGAGGACATTTTTTCACCGGGTCTCCGGACGGCAAGAACCGGACGCAAAAGTTCGACTTGAACCTGGAGGACGGCACGGTCGTGGTGAAACGGGATAACTTTTCGAGAATGTTCACGGTGTTCGTGAGGTGCCCGAGCACTATGGATCCTGACACCAATGATGCGTACCTCTTTTGGATTCGCCTCCAGAACGTAAAATTGTTTTCCAGGCACGTAAATACACGTTTTTTTTTTTTTCTTTCGGTTTCAATATTTTCAGAATTTTTTTCACTATATATAATATTATTAAAAGTATAGGTATAGGTACTCATTACCACAATGGCGTACGCAGAGGGGGGAGGTTTTAGGGGTTATATCCCTCCCCATTAAATTTCGCTATAAAATACCAAAACATAAAATATGAGAGTACAAATAATATTGGAAGTGTTTAGTACATTCATAAAAAATTAGATAAGAAATCAATATGAAATATTATGAGTTATAAAACGGAATGATAAAATAGTTGAAGTTTTTTTTTTTTTAAAACTAACCTAACCTAACCTATCCTAGTTACAAGTATGAAATTAATAAGAAATTGAATATGCAATAAAAATATTATTCAAAGACATTTTCATGTATATAAAATGCTTCATTGTGTGTTAAAAAGAACTGTTATAGTTTTTTCTAGTAGTATAAACTATATTATTATTATTAACTAACATTAAATGAATAAAATGGTAACTCGTACTCAATCAAAATGTATTTTTTTTTTAAGTTGAAAATAGCATTCTTAGAATAATGATACGAAAAAGTTTAAAAAGAGTCAGAGAGTCGTTTCGAGTGAAGCATGCAAACAATTTTTTTGTTCTTATTAAAATTTATTGGGCATACTGACGCAATTATGATAAAACATTTGAGGGAGAGCAAATATATTTATTTGATTGATTTTACCTCCTCTTCTCAATGGGTATTGATCTTATCCGACTTTTCTTAAATGTGGGGGGTTTTGAGTGGTTGTGAGGGGACAATTCCTCCTAATTGTGCCTATTACTAGATATATTACTTCCCGTTCTGGATTTAGTTCCCACTTTACTTCCAAATTACATCACCTCCCATAAGAAATTCCTGGGCACGCCACTGCAGTCATTGACGACTATTGTTAATCAATGCCCACCGCGAAGGAGATTAAGCCCAAAAAAAATAAAAAAAATTCCTAATCTGTTGCTAACTTCCATTTTTTTTTTTTTTTACTTTGAAAAAAAGGTCGATATCTTAGTTAATTTTTATTGGATTAATTAATAGCTCATAATAATATCCTGCGTTTCAATTTATTGTGTCATTTTTTTAAAAATTTTTAACTTTCAAAATTTTTGATTGTATTGAAAATCATAGAAAATTATCACAGTAATTTTATAATAATTATCATTGCTTTGATTGTAGGAGAATATTAAGTCAATATTTTCCTTCTGTACTCACACATAATATTTTCTCTATTAATGCATTAGTTTCTAGATTCACCCCATAAATATTATTCAGATTTTTAAAATCATTTTCGGTTCTTTTCTTACCAGCACCTCTAAATGTGGTTGGTACCGATTATAATAACTGTTTTCCAAAACTGTAATAATTTATGCCCGGTAAAAAAACTTTCATTGAATAAAATAAAAATACATCTGAAGTTTCACCTTTAATATTTTTGTTCATTCCAACACTTACATTTTAATTTTAATTGTGGAAATGACGGGATTGAAACTGGACCATATTTTGAAAACGGGTCAAATAGCGTCCCTTTTGAAGTTTTTTGGAACAGTGGGATATGACGATCAAAAAAGGAACGATCTCGTTTTCAACGGGACGTATGTATATTATATCTATGGTATACTTTTCAAATTCATCGTTAAATTTTTTCCTTTTGTACTAATATTATATGTGTGACTACATTACGAAGTTTTTTTTTCTTTTTTTTTTTTTTGGGGGGGGGGCTATCATCATCCCCTAAATAACGCGCCTGTTGTTTTCCAGTTACTCGAACGCGTTTCATTTGAGTTACATGAAACGTCTGGCGCTGCTACTGCGGACCTCACCTATGTCGTTCGCGTTGAGCAAAGTGAACTACGCTTTAGCCGACGAGTTCAACTTCAAGTGCAATTGCTGGTCCATAAACCTGAGCCGAATGTTCACCAGAAAACTAAAAGAACAGGTGCGCGACAAGGTGGTGGAGTTCGTGAATGTGAGGAGAATCGATGGCCGTACGTCGGGCACGATTTACGTGTTGCGTTTCGACGAGCTGTCGTTCATCGCGGACGTGTCCGTAGCCGGGAACGGGAGCAGTCCCGTCGATTGGAATGGGCGGTTCTTCCAGAACGTGGAAATGGTGCTGAAAGGCGTTCAGATTAATATCGGCTTCGAATCAATGTCGCAAACGCGGCACTCGGTACTCGTCACAGCGGATGACTTCAGTCTGACGGACAAGTACGACCATCATCATTTCGGTCCGGACGTGATGGTGTTCGTCCGAGGCAAGGCCAAGGCGTGCGTCGAGAACATGGCTAATGTGGCCTTGGAAAACGTCTTGAAAAAATTCAAACACGGGGTGGCACACGGCGGCGAATTTTAATACCGTCGCGGGTAGTCGGCAGCAGCAGTAGTAGTAAAATATTATTATGTAGTAGTTGTACGAATGACAAAATATAAGTTAGGTATGTCAGCGAAATATTCCCATTTTTATCCGTTTTTGCGCATTTCCTTTCACCCCCCATCCCCATGGCCGTATCCAGGGGGGTGGTTTTCCGGGTTCAAACTCCCTCCAAAATGTTTATGTTAAGTTTAAAATTGCACTAAATTTTTACTTATTTACTACCATTAACCATAACATACAAGTTTTCATATATATATATATATCGTTTTTGTTATAGATTCTACCCCCCCCCCTTGAATTTTATTCTTGATACGGCTATGCCTATAAATTTTTTTGTTTTCTAGACAATTTTCCATTGATGATTCTAGCCTTACATTTTTTAATTATCTTAAAAAATGACTCATGACTGTTTTCAGGGAGGGGAGGTCTTGGTATTAAAATTCTAAAATAATTCTTCATTTTTATTTTACATTAAATATTGTCAATATGTAATTTATGGTTAAATTTCTCATTGAAAAAATAATAATAATAAAACCCTCCCCGAAAATTCGTTCTAGATACGGCCATGCCCACCCCGTCTATAATATTTATGACGTTTGCTTTTTATCGGACGAAAAACGCATTGCTTTATATTATAATATTATTATCTGAAGGTTCAGTGGCGTAGCCAGGAATTTTGTATGAGTAAGATTCCATATTCAACATGTAGAAAAATAAAATTGATTTCTTTATCTATAACAAGAAAATGCTATTTCAGATACTTCACTGCATTTTTCTGTTGTTTATGACGTTGAATAATTATTTAAGTACATCATGCCTGTGAATTTTTTTCAAATTATTAGTACAAAATTTCTATTTTGGAGAAATAAATAGATATATAGAATATCTTTATGATTTTATAAAAAACTGCTAAACAAAAAATTTAAACTACGAAATAACTGAATGTGACTTATTAGTTGTCTGTAATAAATACAATACCTGAATAAAAATTAGTAAAATTGAATTTTATGAAACACTTGTATAATAATAATAATAATATAATTTTTTTTCTTAGACGGATTTTTTTTTTAATTACAAATTTAATTACAATCTAAGTGCGAACAATACGGTATAAATAGCTTAAATCACGATCAATTGGGGAGAGGGCTATAGCCCCCTTAGCCCTCCCCCCTTGGCTACCCCTCTGTGAAGGTTGGTGAAAGCCGCGAATAGCCGCTGACGTCACGATTTGATTGCTGTGTGCGTATCATGGAGTTTACTGACATACCTATCTTATTTGTCATGGTTATAATAATAATATGTAGCTCTCGCGTAGTCCGAATACGGTTAGGATAGGACGTATTAGCCCTCGACAACAGGTATCGCGGGGTCCCCTCCCCCCGTATTTTCCCCGGTAAAATTATTTTTTGCCCGTATAATATTCTCATGCGCACTGTTAATCAGTTTCTAACCTCCTCGACATTAACGCGTTCACTGCGTGGTATTCGAAAAAAAACCTTTCTTCATGGTTATGACCAGCGTTGGGATTTCATAACACTTAAAATTGCATAAATATGCGCTATAAAATTACCTTAAATGTCGCTAAATATGCGCTAAAAATGTGCAATAAAAACAAAAAAAAGGAAATTTATTAATTATTAATAACTTACAAATTATTAAAAGTAGTTACTTAAGTTTTGAAATCATTTAGTCATTCTGATCAGAATCCTTAAGGGCTGTAAAAAAAAAATACCCGATTTATATCTTTAAAAATTTTAAATAAAAGTAAGCGATTTAAAATGTTCACCTTTAACTTTAGTGTTACATTGAATTAATAAATGCTTGGTCAGATTTTCGAATTTGAACTTAAAAATCTAAAAACACGTTTACCGAAATATAAATTCATAAAATATGACCGATTTTGATTCAAAACCCGGTAAAAATCCAAAAAAAGAAGTAAAAACTAAAATATCGCAAAATAAAATTTTTTATTTGAGTTCTCTGTATCATAAAACACATTTTTAGCTTACTCTGCTATTTTTTAAGCATCTCATAAGAAATATGCAAATGCTATAAAATCCCAACTCTGGTTATGACAGTTTTATGCGATGTAAAGAGTTGTCATCGCAACTCATATTACCCCATGACACCGTAATAATATTATTATGTTAATTTTACTTTTTTTTAATTTGTTTTTTGCGAGACGCTTGTACACACAACATAATAATCATTAAGTTTTGTTCATAATCTACTCGTTAAAAGATTAATTATTGCAAGAGAGCTGAGATTAGTAGATAAATACTATAATTCAATTAATAAAATATATAAATTCCATTATTTGTTGTTTTTCACGAGACACAGTCAAAAGAAAACGAAAAATTTTTATTGGATTTATTTAAAGGTCGTTAATTAATGCGCTGAATGTTTGAGAATAAATTTTAAAAAAAGTTTCATCGTTTAAAAAAAGGCTACTAGAAATCCATCAAAATATATCGGCGGGGTTCAATGAGACTCCGCGATACCATTTACATATGAAATAAAATACCATTCCAATTAAGGGTTGGATAAGATTAAATGTGTAAATTTAATGGCTTATATAATTTTCACCGATAATTGATTCAATTTGATTAAAATAAATTTAATATGCACGAAAATATTTTAACTCTGATTGTAATTCGCACCAAAATATTTTAAGTGTGATTGTAATTCGCAGAAAAAAAAAAAACATATATGGACATTTGTAGCACAACAGTTGTGGTAGTCAATATAATAATTATAATAATTTTCACTTTTTAACTAGAGTATATGTGTGTATGTGTGTGTAATTAAAATGGCTAAAATACATAATTAAAAATTAAAAATAGGTAGTAAAAAAAAAAAAATTATGATAAATAAATTATATACGTAAACAAGTTGAATTAAAATATAATTTTTTTTCGTACCCACAAATCATTTTAAAGTAAAATAATGGCATATCATATTATACCAATTTAAATTTTCAAAATTAAAATCATTTCGATTGTCTTATGACAAGACTGACTTCTATTTACTAAAAGAACGTCGCTCTAAGTTGTCGGTGCATACTTTCATGGCTTTTATTTCACCAGGCGAAAAATTAAGTTCCATTGTGTCTTCCAATTCGCAATACCATTAAGAATTATATTATATTATATTAAATAGTATTCCAACCACGAGTTTTTGTTTAAAACTGAGTTCATTTCGTTTTTTAATAATTCAGCTGTTGGTCCCTCCGAGTCATTAATTTTTTAAATTGATGAATTAATAATTTTTAAACTTAACTGAATCTCGGTATTTTCTAGCTGTATTATATATTTTATTCATCCGTAAAACTAAAATTCGACATAATGTAATATGATTTTATATTATATCTCTAACATCCGACACACACTGCTACATTTTTAATTTTTTCAAAATATTTTCAATATGTGGCTTATCACGTGTTATATAATCATACTTTTTAATGAATTATCAAAATAAAACCCAAAAACAGTAAATATGACTTTGAAATCTTAAAATATGTTCAAAAAACCAAAATCAACCCGATATGTAAAAATAAACATTTCAAAATTTTATAATTCTGTTCCAAACGACATGAAATAGATGTTGCGGTTACTTAGCTATACATACACCAAAAATTTGCAATTGCATACAAATCCGAACACCTTATTACGATTATAACTAGGCCCCGGCGCTTAATATTATCAAAACATTTTTAAAAGAATTCACTAAAAAATGGATTTAAACACTATAATTAAATTAAAAGTATCAAAGAATAACTATAAATTAATCAATTTTTTTTTTTAACAAAAATCGTAATTCAATAAAAAATTCATATTATATCATAATTAAAATTTTTGGATTTTACTCAATGTAAACGTTGATAACGTATATTTTAAATTCAATTTAATTAATTCTAAAGATCTTTCAAAAGAAACCATTCAAATGCATCTTGTCATATCGACCTAATTGGTCAATATATTATAATGAAATGTAAAACATTTGAAACATGTCGATGCCGGTTACAAAACATGAGCCATAATTGTTAATATTGGTTACATTATAGAAAACAATTGATTAAATTCATTATAAGTTTAATATTTCGAGTAAAATAAGCAACTATAAGCAACTTTATATAAAAATAAAGATTTCTAAAATTTAAGATCAAATTATTTTTGTTTTTGGAAAAAAATGAGTAAAGATGAAAAGTGGCATTTATAATTTTATTGCTTGACATTTAGTATTCAATATTTTATTATGGCATCACATTACCAATCACTTAAAATTCTTGAGGTTATTATATTTAATCATAAAAGTTTCATAATGTATGTGACCATAGGGAAATTTAGCTTTTTGCCTGAAAACAGGATTCCTCGCAATAAATTAGTAAAAATAAATATTATTAAGCTCTGTTGCAATATAAATACTATAAGAAAAAACTCAAATTATTAATTAAATCTATGAAAACTAACTGCTCCACAACAAACCAATAATTTTCATGGGCGCCCACACACTTTTTTCACGGGGGGAGGCAAGGTAACTTTTGAAATATTAATTCAATTTTCGAGGAAAAAAAATATGTTTCCATATAAATGATAGCAATAATAATAATAAACAAACATTATTATAAAACAACAAACTTTTCTCTGTTCCACTAAAAATCTAAAACTTTAATATTTATAAATTACCTAATATTATCGTGTTAATTAAAACTTTAAATATTGGTAATTTTTGAAAAAAATGAATTTTATACCATCAAAATCATATTTCTAGTGGGCAAGTGCTCCTTCTTGCCTCCCCTAAGGGCACCCATACATATCTTATAAAGAGTAATTTTACGAGACTGGGATGTTAGCCCAGTGCTTAAATTGACAAATCTGGGCAGTTTATTAACAAGAAACTATAGTTATAAATATTACGAATGTTACACTACCTATTAAGATTAATAATTATTCCTATCGTTTTATTATATTGGGTGTTCCAGTACGATTTTGCAAATGCAATAACTTTTTACTTTTTTTGGATTCAAATTTTCAAATTTGAAATAGTTTACTATAATTTTAGAAAAAAATTTCCAAACAGCCATATTGATAACTTGATTTTTAGAAAAATATTAGTGCTTAAAACGATTAAAACGGTTAATCCGTTTATTTTCTACTTTTTTTTTAAAAAAAAATTGCAAATAGTTTAATAATATCGTTACGCGTTATAATATTGGTGATATTATGGCACGTCTATTGACGAGAAAAAAAATGATACTTGATTGCTATTAATTGAACAAAATTTATTGCATTTGTCATACATATGTTGGGACACCCTGTATTTTACACTTTACGATTATATAACTTATATTATTATCTATGCAAGATGTCATGTTTTATTATATATATATATGTAGGTATATATATAAATTATATCATATTATAATCTATTTACATATTAAATTATTAATCTATTAGATGACACAATAATATGTCAATAAAAATATTAATTTTATCCTTTAAATGTATAAGTAGCAAATTGAGGCATTTTATTAACAAGAAAATATAGTTATAAATCTTACGAATGTTACAATAGCATTAGGATTAATTCTTATAGTTGTTATTATATACCTAACTGCTTTATCATGATTTACATAATATATTATCGCTATTCATTAAGACATATGATAACACAAAATGTCAATAAAAAAAAAATTCATTTTAAACAAAAAAATGTATTAAGTTATTATAAAAAATACCTATTCAACAATAATTATATAGGTAATGCAATAATGTTCAAAGTGTTATAATAATTTAAATGTTGATTACATGTTTTGATCTAAACCCGCATATCGACGAATTCAAAATAAAAGTACAGAAAGCCAACTCAAACCGACATAATTATTCTGTTCTACTCAAATCGTTCTTATTCAAGAAAAAAAAATTTAATAATTTTTCAATAACATACGCCTTTTCACCACTACAGTTAATTTTCTTAAGTGGTACCTAAAGCAATATTACCAAAAATAATATACAAATTTATGTTTGAAATAAAAAAAATTTCAGTTGATTGTATTTTTATTTTTATTTATTTATTTATTTTTTTTTTTGCTACACAAACAACAATATTACATCATAATACGATCATAATAGTCATCAACATAATATGCAAAATCACACAAATTACAAAAAATATATCATCATTTTCTTCGGTATTTTTATCAATTAGTTTATGGATTTAAATAATCTTTGTTATTTTATTATTGTGATATTCTCTCTCTCATTGATTTTCTAGGTACGAGATTTTTTACTACTTCTTATTAATAAAATATGCATAATAACGGTTTATATATTTTATTTTAAAACTTCTAAAAATGTATGTGTACTCGTGTGAGGAGAGTAAAAAAAAAAAAAAAACAGATACAGATCATAAATATCATAAAAGCAGATCAAATAAAAACATTTGAGAGCTCTGTAGATGATTTCTTATGAGCTTGGACTTTTTTTGCTTATTAATCTAGACTCTTAAGAAAATATTAAAACATCACTTATATTATATGATATATATGTCGAGCTCCAGTTGTGAAATTGTCTATTTCATGTATTGGGCAAATTTTCGCTCAGTTAATGAAATGGACTGTCGATGCGGTCACTTCATATCCATCACTAACATATAAAACAGTTTTTAATAAAAAATATTGCATTTTATTTATTTATTTTTTTTATACAAATTTATTTGATTGCCTAGATTATGGAATATGTAAATTGCCCAATTCATGAAATGACCGCATTGACAGTCCATTTCATGAACTGAGCAAAAAATTGCCCATTACATGAAATGGGCAATTTCACAACTGCAGTGTAACATATTATATTACATACAAATATATAAATACACACGTTCATCATATTTATTAAATAAAAATTATATATAATTTTTAAATATTTTACACAAGCTTTATAAGTCTTACAGGCCTTACAGCGTTTAATTGGTCTATGTGATTCGACTAGATGAAGTAGAACTACAAAAAGTCTATTTAATTCAAATTAAAAAAAAAAAAAAATTGTAAAAATTGTAAAAACATACAATATATTTCTTTTATATTGTTATAAGTTATAATAAATTATATTATAACAATGTAATAAACAAAAGTAAAATATTTCTACATTTATTCAAATGAAGAAATAAAAAAAATCATTCAATATAATATTCCCTTTATAATACTATAACAAATAATATAACATATAACAATTTAGAGTCTGTGCAAACCGCTGATCTAATGAACTGATGTAAGATTATTGGTTAAACAATCATAGATTTAACAATGAGGCGAAAGACAGAAGAAACGCTACTTAGCACACGCCACACACTGACACACTTATAACTATTAAAATAAATTATAAGGATCTGATACGAAAACATCACGCAACGGTATAATATTATAAGGTGACCAGTGACCACTGATTATGTTCATAAATATAAAAAATGAAACCAATAATTTTGTCGATAATCTAAAAGAAAACCGCATAAAAAATTTTTGGTGATTTTTTCAATGTAATATGTTTCTATAATGTCTTTGCAATATGTCATAACATTTATTTTAGTTCACTTAATATTTTAAAAACACTATTTATTTCTTGTTAGCTTCCATTTTTGTTGTGACTTTGAAAATATCGGTGGATATCCTAGATGATTTTTATTGGATTAATATGAACCATTCATAATAGTCTTCATTTCAACGTATAGTCATATTTTAAAATTGTTGATTGCGTCGAAAATCATAACAAGAAATTTTTTTTTGATACCATCGTTTTGATTGTGGGGACGATAAGTCAATTATTTCTTTTAGTATTCACATAGTATTATTTTTGATCTATTGCTGCATTAGTTCCTGTATTTATACCTGTAAATTTTACATAGTATTGAGATTTTTAAAATTGTTTTTTGTTCCTTTTCAACCAGCACCTCTACATTTTTTACCAATAAACTATTTCTCTAAATTAAAATAATTTTGGGAGATAATTGATTACTGGTAAAAACTGGTAATTACATAAAACGAAAATGCATCAGGAGTTTCACCTTTAATATTTGTTAATTCCAAATTTTGATTTCATTTTAAAGTTGTTCAATTATAATTTTTTTCTTTAAACCGTGTGCAATATATCCTCTCACGCACTTAATATATGGAAGTGTTGGAATTAAAATGGGACAACATTCTGTAAACAAGACAAGAAGTATCCAGTTCAAAGTTTTTCGGGATAAGAGGACATGATGTTCAAAAAAGAGGCAATCCCGTTTTAAGGTAGAGACGTATGGTAACCCTAATATAACACAGCAATAATGAAAATAATACAAAATAAATAGCAACCTATTAATATTATAGTGTACGCGTCAACAGTGTTATGTTGAACATGTTTTTTTTTTTTTTTAAATTATTTTATCAAGTTTAAAAATGTTATATTTATACTTTATTTAGTGTACGTTCTTATTAACATATTCTGTTGAAATATTATTCAAAAATTATAAAACTTAAATATAGAAAGTAATTAAAAACATTTTCA
>JAIPRM010012411.1:0-12133 GCA_025469315.1 Stegophylla sp. TES_Ste_2020 | reverse complement strand
AAATTCTTTTTTATAGGATTTTCTATCTATGTTTAAATTTTCATAAAATTCGGATCAAAAAATGATGGTTTTCGAGTCGTTTTTGTCAAATTTTGGGTAGTTTTTTCCAAAAAAAAAAAATGAAGAATTGAGAAATTCAAAAAATGACCTCTTTAAAGTACAATCTAGAAGCAAATCCGGTTTCAAAAAATTATTGATCGAAACTTTTGGAGAAGTATTTCTATACGAAAAGTTGTGCACAGAAAAAAAAATAAAAAATAAATAAATAAATAAACATCATTGTAAAAACACTAGCTTCTTCACTTCGCTCAGAATCTAAAATAATTCTTTTGAAACTGTGCTAGAGCAAACTTTACTTATAAGTATGCAAGTGTTCAACCATAAAAGTTGTTCGTTTTCATCAAAAATTATTTGTTCGTGTATGCGCTTGGACTTACCCGTATTGAACGTCAACAAAGGTATGAAATCGGTTAAATGCAGGACTTATTTTTACCAAAAAATAAATAAATAATTATAATATATTATAAAACAATTGATTTATCAGAACTACCAAGATGACCAGCCTTAATTATTATTGTTTCTATTATTTTTCAAGATTGTTAATGAATGAAGATATTAGGAAATAAATATACAGATTAACAAAAATAAATAAAATGGTGAAATTCAATTTTAAGTTGTGTCCAGTCGTATATTGATAGTTAATACTATTAAACGAAAAATTTTATCAACCGATACTTGTATAGAACCCGCATAAATTTTTTTTTTTCTAGATCGCATTTAAAAACAGACCCAAGTAGAATATAGCTATATCAAGCTTATAGAATTCACGATAATATCACATATAGTTGAGATATATCATTTTTCAATTGAGTAAAAACCACCTGGGGACCCTATTTTCAACATCCCTGTATACTTCTGAGTTAATATTTTATAGTATTATGTTACTCAAAACGTACAACGCATAATATCATTATGGGTGCGCCTTTTGTACGTCTGACAGAATAATTCTCGAAAACAAAGACAACGAAAATATGAAACTTGTTCGTACAAGGTTGACATTGAAACCATTATTTCGTCATGTTTCCAAATACTTGCTTCTTTGAAATTCACGCTTTTCCACTCATGGCAATTTCGTTATATTAAAAATAGTACAATAAACCTATCGCATGTATTTGAGTAATATGACTTCTGTTTTCGCCAAACTTATAACAAATGTACGTTCTTTGTATTATACAGTTTTTCATATATATATTATATATGAATTACATAGTAAGCAAGTAAATGTGGTCTTGGGAGCTTTAGGTTGCTTTAGATAAATAAAATATCATTAGTAAAAATCATTTGTCCCTCTGCGACCCGATAGAAATTATATAAATCAAAAATTATCATTGTTGGACAATGTTGTCCATAATTCGATAAAATATGGACATTTTCTTAATGCTTTCTACATTGATATCTAAAAACAATTATCGAAAATATCGCAATATCAAAATAATTTATGAGGACTCGGAACAATGTATTTATATGTATAAATTATAATAAAGGATAAAAAATTTCGGTGTTTTCCGTTAATGCACAAAAATGATCCAACACCACGCAAAATAGATAACCCAACACCACACACGAAAATAGTAGGATTTACCGCACAGATTTATCAAAACACAGCTCAATTTCGCACACAAAAATAATATGATACGGTATAAATGAATTTAAATCAATAGAAATGTAAATAAAAAAAATTACTTTGAATTAAATGAAAATGCTATGAAATCAATAATAATTTTAAAATTAGGTAAATCGTAATATTATTGAAATTATGATATAATTTTAAATAATGTTGATATATTGACGAAATTAAGTATAACATTAAAAATGAGTAGGAAATACAATATTATATTGATTAAAAAAGGTGAATAGAATTTTAGCATATTCGATTCTAGAAATTTTATAAGATGATAACTGCAAGACTATATCAAATATTGTCTTTTCGTTTCTAGTTTCATTTCCACCGTATTGCTTAGCAATACGGTAATGTTAACATTGGAAATCTGTCTGTGGTAATAGGCCATCATATATTTGAAAATCAGTGTACAGTTTTATTCATGCGTTTTTTTTTTTTTTTTTGCGGCAATGATATTATTAAATATTAACATTTTAAGATTCTAGAAAAATTAATTATCGAGTTACGATCACATTATTAATATTAGTTTCACGAAAATCTCATTTATGGCTATTTTCCATTTTCACTCTGACGACACTGTACTGGACAAAACTTTTAAACAAGTATATCCATAGAAAAAAGTATTTCCATTAAAAATCAATAAAAAGAAAAATCATTTTAAATTTACCAACTACTTCAGTCCACTCAGAGTATAAAAAATATTTTTTACTCACAATAAATTATTTGATTATACTGTAATGCGCATAATATAGACAGATATATTATCTATATATAGCTGTTACCTATTAGATGTTATTTATAGTTAAAAATCACCTGACCTTTAAATGTATTAGAATTGATTAAAAATAGCACAATTACTTACATAGTTACATACTAACACATATGTCTTACTATATTGCCATTGACCTTGATTAAACCTATAAACCTATAATAAAATACAAAAACTTGTGTATTTTATTTTATTTAACACCTTATTTTTTTAAATAATTTTCAAACTAATATTCATAAAAATAAAGATAACTGTACAATTCTGAACCTAGCTAATAGGTATCTAATTCATTTACCTAAAAATTTTAAACTGTATTTAATGTAAACTTATTACGAGTATATAACTACGAAATTTAAAATTTTTAACAGATTCGTCTATTGCAATTTTTGAAAGAGAGTTTTTTTTTTTTTATTAGAAACTCTATTTTTCTACTTCCATAATAAAGTTAGCCAAAAATATTAATGTTAATACATATTTCTGTTTTTCGATAGCCATTAACTAACCATGGATTTTTCTAACTTAAGATCTGACTATTGAATACGATAACTTATTTTGATATTTTTTTGTAAATGAAAAACTTATCACAGGACACTAAACTTGTGTAGAATTTAGTATTAATACATATTTATATGCCAGAAATAAATTTGAATAAGCATCACAATATAAATTGTATTTTTATAAAACACTGTAGCAGCAAACAACACAGTTTTTGCAATGTCTGAAAATTACATTTTTCGATTCAAGACTTAGGTAGGGTATGAAATATTTGTCTCTGTTGTCTAATGTTAGATTCATATTCGTTATAAAGGTCAGTCGAGAAAAAGTATGATGATACATATCGCTCACACTAGCGTTTTTCAATAATAAAGTTTATTTAAAATACACGAAATTTGTGATCTCGAATAATTAATTATTACACTGAGCCCGTACAACTTATTTTAGATCCAATGCTATCCTCTTCTTCCATCTCAATCGTTTTTCTTCCAATAACTCGTTATAAAGTGGCGCTTAGGCAATTTCCCGATTGCCTAGTGGCCCAATCCGTCCCTACCCAACACAAAAAATATAGATTATTGTCAGAGATAATTTAGATTCTAGGAAAATTGTTTAAAGGCTAGAAAACAATTCATTGGAGTTTCTTCCAAATGTTAAATGCTTGTCAACATTATTGAGAAAACATATTAAAATCAGATCCTTTAATCAATATATATATAGCTTGAGAAAAAAAAACTGAAAGAAGTTTCGAAGAAAGTTATGTTGATCAACAAGTGTAAATAAAAGTCACGCACTATTTTTTTTTTTCTTAAACGTTTCTAAACTAATCAAGAAAAAAAAATCAGTCACTCAGAATGAATAATTTATACAACACAATTAGTACTATAAATGGTATCAATGTTTAATTTAATAATACGTATTAAAAGATGATTTAAAAAAATACGGACGGAGGGTAAAAATAACAGATAGCGACGATAGGTTTAGACTGAAGACTGAAATGGAGGCAGAAAATTTAATTGTAGGTGGTAAAAGTGTAATTAAGTTGTACGACTCACGTATACCGTATAATACACGTTATTCAATTTTATTCTTATTCAAACGCAGATAACTAATTTCGTAGACCAATTTCTTCTCTTATAAATACATTTTAATTCAATTAAATGTCGTGGTTATTAAATTTTCGAAAAACTAATTATGATTTTTATTTCATAATTAATTTCAAAATCGCAAATCTATCACGAATAGCGATGTTTAAATACTGTTACTAGAAAAAAAAAATATGAAATACTATTCATTGATTTAAACTATTTTTTCTCTTCTTCCTATCATATATCGACCATACAACGATACGTTATAAAAATAAAAGTACAAATCAAAACTTGACAAATTAGGCGACTTTCCTTCGGCAAAAAAATAATAATTAGCCAATAGCCAAAAGTCTAAGTATTATTTTTTATTTAAAATAAAATCCATACTAAATTTTATGTTCGACGAGTAGATTTGCTTAGGGAATATTTAGAGAGCATGAATAACGTAATTCGGAAAAGCAGCCAGCGATGACACCCAACACGTGAATATTATTAAGATTAGTTAGTTAATTATAGATATAAATATATATATTTTACTGTTTAAGTGCAATCTCTTTGTATCATTTCTTTTTTAATTTTCAACGAAGGTTGTCAAATAAAGCATTTATTTAAAATTTTGAAATCAAAAGCATTTTTGTACGATTGTAATTGACTGTGAAATTAGACATAAAATATTTTAAGGTTCTTTTAAATTTCGGGAAGTTTGTGTGGCTAATACAGTAGGTACTAGGTATACTAATATACTATATAGTATACGTATGACGTGACCTATATTGTGTATGTCCGGTTTTAATAAATTGCTTAAATAAATTTCTTTTAAAATTGCCATTTTATATCTAATGGTCCTTTTCCAATCATTGTTACCGTTTATACAACATTAAAATTTGTTACAATTAACTGATAAGTTCTATAGGTATATAAACTTATTGATTTATGACTTAAAATAATGAGAAACTTTTTTGAAAGTACCGTAACAAAATTATATCGTGAAATGAATATACTTCACAGATGTAAATTTAACTCAGAATTTTTATAGACTTACAAATTATACCACACAATGTGGAAATACATCTAATAATTATGCTAAATAATGTATGTATATACAGGTACACATTTTAGAAATAAAAAATTAAACTGATGTCGACGTTAAAAGGTTTTGAATTCGTAGTGTAAATGCGTTAACATTTTAGAAATTAGTGTAGAGTACATATCGACTACACGTCAGCTATTGTGTGAATACATTTTTAGAATTCCATATAACGATATTCCGTTATTCTGTATGCAAAACACAAAGGGACGAATAAACCGCATTAACGTTCGAGCGTGAAAGGTACCTTTTTGAAATACCGAGATAAATATTAAATAACAAAAAATGCAATTAAAAAAAAAAAAAAAAAAAAAAAAAAACTGGTAACTGGCACTGCCCGTTGCACGACGTAATAAATCCGCGTTGATTTTTACGGGCCGTGTACTTTTATTTATTAAAAGAAAAAAAAGCGAGTAAACAGACTGGAAACAAATTATTTCTTTTGACGAAACATTTAATTGACAATTGTGTGCTGTAAAAGTGTTTGAATCACGGGGCTAACTATTAATAAACCTAAATTCTCGTCATAAATATTATCCATGCCACGTTCTTTCCGTGGCCGGAATATCACGTTTTTAAAAATGTACGAAAAATGCATTACACCCATACACTAGTAACCATCATCTATTAAACACCGACCGATCTGTTTATAGGTTAAATTACTATCTGGCATAATCATTCACGGCATTTTTCAAACGGATTACTCTTTCAAAAATTGAAGCTTAAAGTTTAAAAACTTCATAATATTTTATTGCACCTATTTATCGTTATTTTAGGATATTAGTTTATACTCGTTCCTGTTTTGCCGTTTATGATGAGAGGCTTACAATGCTATGTCGGTTTTTCAATTATTATGTTTCTTTTTTTCTTTCCTTTATATATACTTTTTCTTTTGCCTGTAAGTATGTACAGCACACTCAGTTTTCACTGCATCCAAATTTATTCCATGCCAAAAATGATATCTACTTTACGTCACTTTTCAGTTTTTTTTCTCTATATAAAATAAATAATTTTATTAATATTCGTCAAACTAGCTCCGTAATTTAATTCACGAACGAATTTTGAATTTTTTTTCCCTTCACTGGGAATTTTCAAAATAAAATATGTACAGCAGTAAATGCACTTGTTTTAATCTGTTTCCCTAGAAATCAATCTATATTAAAATTGATAAATATATGAGCTGCCAAATAATTTTATTTATAAATATAATATGTATGTTTCTGTAAATAAAACTTTAGTGAAGTCACAACATTCTCCTCCAATCATATTAAACTAGACCTCATTATAAGCCGCCTTGAGTATATTAAACTCAATAACTTTTACAACGTTAAATGTTTCTAGAAGTTTAATTAAAGTAATGGTATCATCATTTTTTTTTTCATGTTAAGCACGCGACAGCAAAAATAGGCACTAGCTATTTTACTTGACGTTGTCGGTCGGATTTAAAATACTTAGATTTCAAAAACTAGGTTAGTGTTTAATTATTTAATAGTGGTTCGTGTAAAACGTGCAAATCTATTTAACGTTTTCGTTAAAAACGTTACCTCAGAATAGAAAAGTTCGACTATGAGTCAAACGAGGATTAAATAAACTGGAGAGGTATAAAATGCATAAAAAGGAATGGTAATATTCATATTTTTAATTCACACAAAAAATGGTGGAAAATCACATTTTATGTAAAACGTGGCCGGAATGGTGAAAAGTATACATATTTTTTTTTTTTTAGAACAAATATTATAGATCCCTATAAATTATATATAAACAACACTATACGTGGGAAATATCTTTTACTATAAAAATAATAACACGATTATTATTATTTGATGTACTTATATCGAATTTCTAGAATTTGGTGTTATAGAAATGGCATAAAAAAAATCAACTTATATACTAGGCCGTTATACTAACCTTTTTTTTTTTTATGTGGGGGTTGTTATTGATGAGTTAATTATTAAAATATTTATGAAAACATAAAAAAAAATGTACAACTTAAAAATTAAATCCCATTATTTTACATATAGTTTCAGTTTATTATAAGGGTATATAATTAAATTTGTAGTTAGACGCTGTTTCTTTTTTTTATTTTTTACTTGTTTTGTGGAAACCCATCATAAAAATTAACTTGATAGTCAAATTATAATAAAATGAATTTAAAAATATTAATGTTTCAAAACTAAATCACAACTGCTTTCCTTGATTGCGAAAACTCAATTCAGGGGTGGACTATCTATTCCAACGATATGTTCATTACCTATTTTGTCACGCAAAATTGCCTTTAAAATATTTGATTTACCGTCTATTATAAAATTCATATTAATTAACTCAATTTATTATTCTATTATTGATTTTAACTAGGTCAAATAATATATTTTGAAATTTGTCGAATAAAAGGTTGTTTTCTCAAACGAATTACTCCATACGTATTCCTAGTACATCAAAGGAACAGTAACGATAATTTACACAACTAGAACAACAAACCAAACGTTGCTAAAACAAATAATATAAACTGATCGTTATCATGTGAATCATGAGAGAATTTGCGTCTTAAAACCTCTATAACACTCTCTCTGATCTGGAGCAATACACATTTTAATACTACAAATATATGATTAATTCATCATTTATTTTATAAGCAAACATCTATACGTATTATCAATGCAAAACAAATAATAATTTCTATATCAATTTAGGTAATTCCCTTTCTATATGGAGTAACGTATAATGTTTTGTAGTAATGTTAATATAAACTAATATAAGTTGATGTGTGGGTGTGCAGTAACGAATCGCAAATATGTAGTAGCAAATTCTAATGCTACAAGAAAAATATGTTGTACCTAATTGTACTTTACTTATTATATTATTAATATCTAATATTACATATCTTATTTACTTCGTGTTATACTACAGACCATGAATATAACCGTTTTATTAATTTGGTTATAGCAATACAGCACACTGGTGTGCCAATTTAATATGTTATAACAGTGTACCCAATAATAGTAATAATAATTATAGCCATATTATTTTAACATCATATTTTTTATAGCTGTATCTACAAAACGATAAAAATTGCAACACTTGGTTCATAAGTAAAAAATCATATGCATAAATTAAATCCATACAAAAAAATCTTCACAAAAAAATAATAATAATAATAAATAAAAATAAACATCATTACAAAAATACTAGCTTCTTCACTTTGTTCAGAATTAAAAAGTTATAAAGTTTTGATTGAAAGAAAAAAGTTACATTCAAATCCTAACTTTAAATGGACATAAACTCAAAAATTTTCTTAAGATTATTTCAGATTAATTAAATATATATGTGAATATAGTTGCGTTAAATTTTTTGTAATGTTATCAATAGTTAAAAATTTTATTAGATAAAACTATGAAAAAACAAGGTAATTCGATATTGCATTATTTACCCCAAAATGGTCCGGTTTTTGAATCTTTTTTACACCATTTTGGATAATGTGTAAAAATTTAGAATTTCTGATTAAATTAGGTTTGAAGTTCTGGCAAATTAATAAAATCAATTTTATGGAATATGGCATATTATACTGATTTCAATCTATTTTTCTGCCGGTTTTCCTAGTTTTTGGGAAAAGTACGTATTGAGAAATTTGAAAAATGACCTCCAAGAAGAATCAATTAAATGCAATTTCTGATCTAAAAAATTACTGTTTAAAGCTTTCAGATAACTGTTTTACATGAAAACGTGTACACATAAAAAATTATAAATAAACATCATTGTAAAAACTGTATAGCTTCTTCTCTCCACATAGAATCTAAAATAGGCGTAAAAACTAGCAATAAAAGGCGTTTTTTTTTTTTTTTTTTTTTTTTTTTTTTCAAGAACCATTGAAATACAGAAAAACAACATATTTAAATCTCAAATTTTAAATCGTTGTAACCTGTCTAGCACTTGGCTAGATTTTGTCAAACAAAAAAAGATATGCAAATGCTTACATAAGTCCCGAGCTCTAGTAATTATAAAATTGTCTATAAATTGACAATTTTGCTGTAAATAAATAACTTTTGAAAAATTGTTTTGATGGTATATAAGAATTTACTATATTATTATAATATTAATAATAACAACGAAAACATGTACACATATAAAAAATTAAAAATATACATAATAATATAAACACTAGCTTCATCGCTACATTTAGAATCTAAAAATATGTATTGTTATATACCTTACAATTTAATACCTAGTTAATTAGTTTGTAATTTATTTATTGCAAATAGCAATATACTTACTATTAAATGATATAATTGAAAAATCATTGTTAGAAAATATGGCGATTATTTAATTTTTGCTGTGTAAAAAATTTTAGATATGATTTGTGGCCTGCAATAACACACGACGTGTGTTAAAAAAAAAAAAAAAAAAATGGAATGACGGAACTGTGCGCGTGTGTACACACCAGGTTAGCGAGTAAACATAATTATATACGTAATGTGCGGATAAACAAATCGATGAAAGGGTCGCGTCGTTTATTCCATTCTCATATATTTCCACTTTCTGGCTGCTGCTGCCAGCCGTGTCGGGTCCGGGCAGCAATATTTTTCGCGTCCTAATCTCTGTACGGCGGTGGCACGCGCTGTGGCGGACGTAGTACCCGGTAAAATCGTACGCCCTCGCCTCCCCCCCCCCCGTCACCAGTCCCGGATGCAGGTGACACCGGGAGAAGGGGCTCGTACAGACGTCACGCGGCCGGGCGTGTTTAACGAACCGTTTGTTCGCATCCGTTGTCCGTTGTTTCCACCCAAAGGATACCGAGAACGACGACGGGGTGAACGGCCAACTAGCTCTCTGACCATCTGGATCCCCGGACCTTTTTGAAGATCTAACTGCCCAAAAGCGAGATCTACTCGACCACAGGGACCTCCTAGCTGAGCTCCCACTCCTATCGAAAAACACATCTTATAGACCAGTGTTTCTCGACCTTTTTACCGTATCGACCCCTAAATACATTTTTTACATTTAAGCATAGATTACGTATGTTATAGAAATGCAATAATATTGAATAATAAATACAACAAATATGATTTTAAAGAAATATAAAGCATACATTTTGCTTATACTTTGTTATAACTATAATATAATATGTAAAAAAATTCAAATATTAAGAGTCATCCTTAAATTAATATGACTTGGTATTTAGTCGTTGTTGTTGATCTGAAATGATTTTGTCAATCTTCGGTTCAATAGAATCTGTTTAAAAAATGTCCAGCCAGTTTTTACTTATTTCGCATGACTAATTTGTTAAAAATGAACTAAAGGTTTTTTAGTGTTTTTAAGCTTCAGCTGAGTTTGGATACACGCTTTAATTTTTAACCAAAATTGACGTATAGTTTTGATGTTTTTATAAATCTGTTGTATTATTTATTTTGAAATCGATTTAATCAATTGTTTTTCATTTGACAATGATATATGATTCAATAAAATAATATGATACAATGAGCATATTTTCATCTGATTTTATGATGAATTTATCGCCTTTGTATTATTCTGTATTAATTTAAATGTTGGCCACCCTAAATAATTAATAGGTGACCACCAAGGGGGATGTGACCGTCAGGTTGAGAAACACTATTATAGACTACAAAGGTAATACAGTTGTTTAATTCTCTGAGCACCCGTGGTGTTTTAGAAGACGTAAGTCTTTTTCAAACTTTAGTACGGCATCCTGATGAAAATATTATATTCAAGTTTTATGTCCTTTTTAAATTTTCGATTTCGGGCACGCATTTTTGAACGCAAAAGCTATTAACGTTTTTAAGTTCACATGAGAAGTACTTCGATGTGGATGATCAATTACTTCTACATTTTTAAATAATCTTCATTGAAATAAATGTAAGCAAACACGAATTTAAATGTAATGTACGATATCAGTGAGCCTGATTGTCCTTATTACTTCATAAAAACGAACCCTTGAATGATAATTAGTAATTTTAATTACTTTTTAATTAGAAATTATTACTTATTACTTTTTTTACGAAAAATAGAACTAATTTCAAGGGCTTGAAACAAAAAAAAATCGATTACTGGTTTTTCATTTTTCCAATTTTAATTTCAACTTCAAATATCAGTCATCATTAATATTATTTGAACTCCTTGGAGAATAATGGAAATCTAAATGGCTGTGGAAATCTAAATGACCACAAGTATGTAAATGATCAGGGGATCTAGTTATCGCATCACGATCTACATGTCCAAGGATATTATTGACATATCATTCAACAAACAACGCGCGACGGCTGCGGCAGCGTACGTTTGTATTATTTACACATGGGTATTGCATTCAGACGACGGCAAACTCAATGTGCAATGCAGTCATAGAAACCAGTTGAGGGACTCTTTCAAAAACTTCAGAATGGAATGACAATACTAAAATTTTCTTAGATACTTATGAAAACTGTAGTACCCTCTGTGGAGCTCGGATAGAAGTTCATAGGTCTAAATATATTGTAAAATTAGGGATAAATAATTTTTATGTATAAAAATTAAAGTAAAGTAAAGTATAGTATAGACCACAAAGCCGGCCATATTTCGCACCACGGATATTCTTCGCTCCTTGGGTCGGATACTCATAGTGGGTGTGTAGAATTTTAAGATTTAAGATTTTAAGATAATTCTGAATGAAAGAAGTTAATAATATTAAGAAACACAATAGTCATCATATTCAACATACTCACCAAGAGTATGACCTGACCTGAAGAGCGAAAAATATCTGTGGTACAAAGTATGGCCGGCTTTGTTATCTATACTTTACATTACTTTATTTTGCTTTACTTTACTATGCTTTACTTCACTTTAATTTGCATTACTTTACTTTACTTTATCCAATAAATAAAGGAAAACAAATGTAATGAGAAAAAAGCCGGACATACTTCGCACGATGGGTGTACTTCGCATGACGGGTGGTATTCTCTTGACGGGCGTATTAAATTTTAAAGAAACGATAAATCATTTCTTCAGTAAAACGATTCTGAACAAAG
>JAIPRM010012410.1:0-12133 GCA_025469315.1 Stegophylla sp. TES_Ste_2020 | reverse complement strand
TAATAATTTAATCAAAATTTTCTTAACATGTAGTATTTTTTATTATGTATCTATTTTTGTAGTTTTTTTTTTTGTATTATGTGTTTAATTATTTTGCATATAAATGCATATTTGTAATTCAAGAGTATATTTTAATAAAAAAGCATATTTTTTGCATATTTTATTATGATTTTTAAAGAATATTAGAAGAATATTTTCAACTTTTTAAGAGAATATTAGCATCTTATTTTGAATATTTTAAAAGAATATAATTCCGGCCCCTAGTTATTATAACATATACATTGCCTATACTGAGCGCTTGATATTTACGCTTGAAAACTTACTACACAGAGGATATTATGTAATTAGTTGGATGAATACCAATATTTTAAAATAAAATCAAGTTTATCTATTGGCACTTTACCAAATTTTTGAATTGTAGAATTAAACATTTAATCTTTAAAATAGAACATGACATTGTCTCTTAGGACATTACCCTATTGATATTATTATAAAAGTTTAAAATTATTTTGACTTTATATTTATTTAGATGTTATGATAGATGAAACAAATTGAACCTTATTTAAAAATCCAATGTACCAAAAAATAATTATGAAATATACATAAAGTAAAAAATATATATAATATATTTGTGTAGTTAAAATTAAAAGGTAAAATTAGTGAATTATGAAATTAAATTAAAATTATTAATGTTTGTCATCAATAGGTATATAAATATTTTGATTCGTGTCTTATAATAATGGAAATGGTACATTTCTAATTCCAAGCTGTATTTGATACTTACTGTTCCAAAAGCTGATACTGTAGTTTTGAAATGTCCAGTTACTTCATGTGGTCCAAATAAAACTTAATTTTCTAGTTTTCCTTATATTGACTAGAATAAAAATGTAGAGAGGTGTACAAAAAGGTTGATAGTTATTGTTGGAAGATCAACATTTTTTCTGTTAACAACTAAAAGAAGCTAACAATATATAAAATGAAATTAAAAACATCATAATAATTAGTATAGAAACATTGTTATTTATTTTGATTACCTCACAATAATATTATTATTATTTAATTAATGCAGAACGGCTTTTACAAAAATGAATAAAGAATTTCATCTTTTTGTGTGTTAATAAACTAGAAATATACTTACAATAGTTTTTCCGGTGTTTTTTCAATTTAACCCTTGTAAAATATTTAATTATTCGTCCGTAAAAAATTTTGTTGCACCAAATTATTTGCAAAGAAATTCTTTACCTTGGTATAAAATTTCATTAAGATCTACTGAATGTATTTTCCTTTATATACATTAAAGTACGTAATTTTAGGTAAAACTAACAAATTCCATCAAAATTCTGGATCCCGGAAAATAGCCCCTTAGAAATAAAAATATTATTAAGTAAATTAAATTTTATAATATATTATATACGTATTTGATAATCTGAATATACATGTAACTAAAACTTATGATTGATTTGAAATGTACGTTAAAAAAGAGCCGGATATAAGTACTTCGTACCATGGGTAATTTTTTTTTTTTTGCTTTTTGCTTTTCCTTGCTTCTCCAGTCAGATGCTCTAGGTTAGGATTACCAGATTATATTTTCCGGAACCCAAACATTTTTTTTTCCAGATTTGTATTGAAATAAATAATTGTTATTTTTTTTATCATTACGTATTTTTATAATGAATTGTCTATGTATTGTAACAATAATTAATTTTATACAAATTCAAAATTATTCATTTATACAAGAAAATCTTATTATTTCTATAATAAATTTTAAATTATGCTTTATGGGTGTTTTCAATCAAATTTTACGGCTTAGATCAAACATAAAAAAAAATGCTGTACTTCGCTTGTCGAGGTATTTTTGGCACGTCGGGTGGGATACTCTTGGTGGATAATATAATAAAAAACGTGTACATTTTCACGCATGCTTCACTATAAACACAGCAAGCGCTGTACAAATGTTATACAGGGTGATTGAAATTTGTAAATCATTATTATGATGACGTGACGTTTTATATGTACTTAATCATAAACCTAAAAATAATAATTTTTTATATAAATATGTGTGTTTTCATTTATTTATGCAAAAAATTGTGATATTTTTTAGTAAAATATAATATATAACGTATAATGTTATTTATTTGTGAGGCAAAGCACCTTTTGCGCCTTCTTTTGTTCTTATTACAGGATTTACATTTTTAAAAAGTATAAAATAAAAAGATACTTCTGTGTGGTAAGACGTAAGTACCTAATACAAACATAATATAAACGACAAGACTGGTCAGCAATCGCCTACTAGCGGATCGGACAAGTTCGCTTCTGCTCTTGTTGGTGTATTGAATTTTAAAGAAAAGATAAATAGCATTTTCAATAGGACTTCTGTGCAGTTGCTTCAGTTTATTAAAGACAATTTTACTAAAAAACTATAAGTTTGTTATGATAACAAAAAAATATTTTTGACTCTGATAGGTGTTAGAAAAAAATGTCCAACATTTTTTTTCATATTTACAAGATTAACTTGTGCCAAAACATTTCTCGTATTATTGTCTATCTCTATATTTAAATTTTCATAAAGTTTGGAATATAAAATAATAGTTTTTGGGTCTTTTTATCAAATTTTGGTCAGTTTTCCCAAAATTTTGAAAAACTACTGAGAATTTAGAAAAATTACTTCTTAAAATTACCATCTAAAGGCAAGTCTGAATTCAAATAGTTATTGGTTGAATCTTTTGAACAAGTATTTCCATACCCCAAAAAGTGTTAAATAAATAATACATCATTAAAAAAAACACTAGTTTCAAAATTAAAAATTTTAAAATATTTATTAAGCGCATATATGCACACAACTGAGATGACAAAAACTTGAAGGAAAAATATGTCAAAGGGATAGCTACTTTTAAGCGCACTTACCTTTGTGTCGTTATGTAAAAGCATTCAAATTCTTATTTAAATGGTGCGATACATGGACTTTTCAGGCAATATTCATGGAACAATTAAGAGTGTTTAGGCCAGATGAAGATGGCCTAGTAATATTTTTGAACTGAAAATTAATTCATGGAGCTCCTAGTATAGATATATCATTATGCAAACAGAATTTGGCGTCATGTGAAGAATCTGGTTGTATGGTCTTATCACAACTTATTCGGGGAGACGACTTGATGATTATTGCTTTTTGGAGGGTTGGTATAATATGTAGACAATACACACTAGCACTTTGATTCACAACATATTTACACTTTTACCATGGAAACAATGGAAAATATTTTTTATTAAATAGGTGATCATATTGTGAGGTTTTTTAGTTATTAACATGGTGGCGGATTCAAGGCTCACTACTTGATAGTTACGCAGGGTGCTTCATTAAGCATGTTCACCTTTTTTGGCCATCAATATGCAAAAATTTAGATTCTTTTCAGAATGTTAACTATATTTTCCCTAACTTCTATTTTTCATGTTGCCTTAAGAAAGTGTCCTGTAATGTAAAATTTCTTTTTTCAAATGGCAACATTCTTTTAAACTTCAGAATTTTATTTAGGATATTTTTCCGTGAATTTTGATATATTGAATTCACATTTTTAACAAATAGTTTTATAATAATTTGAACTTCAGCATTAAGGATAATATTCTATTAGATACAACGTTGTTGTAATATATATCTACACATTTAAACTTTAATCAGAAATATTTAGTTAAAATGTTCATAATATTTATGTACGTGATTATATTTTAGTGTTGTTAATTAATTAGGTATAAGCCATATAATCCTAGTATCATAATAATCATGTAATATATTGATAACTAAAATATGTGACCAAGAGACTCTTATTCTTAATAGATAAATTGAATAATTAAAAAATTACTAATTTGAATTTTGATTTCAATGTATCAAAATTCACAGAATAATTTTGAATATAATTCCTTAGTTGAAAAAGGGGGCTGATATTCGAAAAACAGTTTATAACACCTCAGAACATTCTTAAGGAGATACGAAGGAAAAGTTATGAAGAACATAGTTTTTATAGTAACTTGAACATTAAAGAAAAAATACCAAATTTTTGAATATTTACAGTTAAAAAAGGTTGAATATGCTTGATCAATTACTTTGAATATTGGTAATTATAATGGTTGATACCATAATCATTTCAGCATTAAATTTTGTATGAAATGACCTTTATAGATATTAATGAAAAAAAGTTTTCTTATCATAGTTATAATGTAATTATATTTTTATTTTATATTTTTAAGTTCATTGTTCAATAAAATATTAATCAATTAAAAAAAAAATCTAAAAAACTTGCCTAGAAGAGTAGATATATATCTAAATTTA
Organism: Stegophylla sp. TES_Ste_2020; assembly: GCA_025469315.1. Taxonomy (NCBI): domain Eukaryota; kingdom Metazoa; phylum Arthropoda; class Insecta; order Hemiptera; family Aphididae; genus Stegophylla; species Stegophylla sp. TES_Ste_2020. The sequence continues at coordinate 7,812 of JAIPRM010012410.1, read as the reverse complement.
CTAGAAGCTTTGAACTTATACAAAATAAAATTCTATATAACAACTGGTTAATAATATTATTTGCCTCCAATAAATCGTACATACATTAGTATGAAATCGGAATAGTTAGATTAACTCTTAACATTCTGATTATTGCTACCTCCTTACAAATAATCATTGATTAACAATGTGTACTTTTTTCATCGCCTAATTTACTGATACCCTTGTACTAAAACTGAATTTACTAGAATTTGGTTAGTAGCTGTTAGTATTGGTTGTCGAATAATCAGTGTTTAAGAGCTGTCAAGATGACAGATAAAGATGCAGAAGACCAGCTTTTTACAACCTTTCAAATATCGGCATATTCTTAGTGTGTAACATCAATTCGGGTGCCAAAGAGACTGATTTTTTGTTGAGTATATCTGAAAATTCATGGACAACCTGTTTGGAGAGCCGATTCTACAGTAATATATATAACTAGTGAATAATTAAGTTTTTCTTTAATAGTGTTTAATATTTTATAATTTCAGACCATAGGCGGATATTTAATCACATCTGGCGGCTTGACATCTTTATCTAATCTATAAGCCTAAGCAAACATTTTCAAACTAAAATTTTTAACTTGCTGCTTATAAAGGCTAATGATTCTACTCTTACCATATTCCATTATTGACTATCATGTTAACCGATCTATTTTGTAAATTTTTGTGTAATTAATGTAGGAACTTTAACTTTTTAAGGGGGCTTGGTAATTTTCTGGGGGGTACTTAAGACCCTCTAAGTCCCCTTAAATATCTGCCTAAGTTTCAGACAGCTACATTAACATAATGTTACATGAAAGAATACATTATGTTTATGGGATGTCAGTTTATTACTAGGAATGGATCAAAGTTTTGTACAACAGCATATGATTTACCTTCATAATGTGTTACCCGTTAAGTCAATTTTAGCATATATAAATTTATTTCAAAAATAAAATAATTTTTATATAGTAAAAAAAAAACAATATGTAATAACAATATGTATTTTTATTGTAAAAAAGGTGGCTTAATTCATATGTATAAAAGAAAAATATATTTTGGATGATTAGACACAAGACAATATAGATATGATATCCTTAAACATTAGTTTTTACATCTATTACATAATCGTCAGAAAAATGAAAAAGAATTAATTTGAAATTAAAAACCTTTATTGTTAAATACATTAACACCTGATGATAGTGTAATTTGTTTCATGTGGAATTTGCAAATCCAGGAACATTAAAGCCTGATGATTAATGTTACCACCTTTTTAACTTGAATTGGCTGCTAAATTATCCTCGTCGACCTGAAATAAATGATTCTTATATATTTTACTATACATAGAAATAAAAAGAGACAAATATACTTTTTTGAGTAATTTTTATTAATAAAAAAAATCTAGGTAAACCAACATTTAATAAATGGTGCAAATATAAAAATGCAAAACATTAAAGAACTTTCAAGTTTGTACAATTGTACATTATTAGATTCTGAATAGAGCGAGAAACTAGTATTTTTGCAAAGATTTTTAGTTTTATTAATTTTTTTTCTGTGGAAACTCTTTTAAAAGAAATTTGTTCAAAAATTTTGACCAGCAACTTTTTAAATCAGAATATGGTTTTAGATGTTACTTTAGAAAGGTTATTTTTTTAAATGTTCAATGGTCTTTCTACAATTTGAGAAAAACTACCATACATTTTTTAAAAAATGCATTTACTACTTGTATCAACCACTTTTATTTATTATCATCCAAACTTTATGAAAATATCAAGAAAAGTTATAAAGAAAAAATTATATTTATGCAAAACAAAAAAAATTAATAATTTTTTTACCATACTATTTTTTCATCAATTTGTTTTTCTATTCTTAATTAATTAATGGGATATAAAATTGGTAATGAAAAAATATAAATATCTTTTGTAATAATAATAAACTAGTCTTATAAACTGAAGCTCTACTCAGTTGTTTTACTGAAATATATGATTTATCATTTCTTTAATCCTTTCTCTGTTACCGATGTAAAAACCAATAATACTACTCACTGGCACCGACGTATGTTTTAATCATTTTAATCAACAATTTCCAACCATTTTTTTCTTCCATATCCCTCCATTAAATATGCTGTATTGTACCCCTCATAACGCATTATAACTTTTAAACTTTTTACACATAACTGCTCTTAAAATGTATAAATAAGGAGTCTAACATACTTCGTACCATAGGTATTCACTCATCGTGTGGAATGTTCTTGGTGGGTGTATTGAATTGTCAATAAAACTATTCTGAGCAGAGCTTCAATTTATTTAAGACAATAAATGAACATAAAAATTATAAAATTTAATATTATAACCAAAAATATTAATTTTCACTCAGCTAGTTTTTCCATTTTTTTTCTTATCTTCAAAATGTTCTATTCTCAATATATTATTTATATTGTTATCTACTTACATTAGTTTTAAGGCCATTAATCAATAAATTTGGTTTATTTTTCCAATTGTTGAGAAAATGATAGCGAATTTTAAAAAATGACCTTTAAAAAGTACTTTCAGATACCAAATTTAGATTCAAAAAGTTGCTGGTTTTAACTTAAGGTTAATACAATAAATTTTCTATACAAAAATGTTAACAGAAAAAAAAAGCCAGACATACGAGTACTCTTCACTCTTCAGGTCAGATACTTTACTTTTGGTAGGTGTGTAGAATTAAAAAAAAAAAAAAAAAAAAAGGATAAATAATTTCTTCAATAATATGATTCTCAATGAATGAAGTTAATAATATAAAGGACAATAAAAGTCATCATTTTCAACACACCCATCAAGAATGTTTATCCTGAAGAGCGAAGAATACCCGTGGTGCAAAGTATGTCAGACTTTCTTGTCTAGACTTTACTTATCTTTCCTTTTATTTTAATTTACTACACCTTTTTTTATCTAATAAATAAAGAAAAGGAAAAAAAAGTGTTAAAAAAATATTATTTCTGGTTTTCATTATGAATTCAAATGTATTTTAAAAGCAGCACCCTAAAATATAAAAAAAGTGTTTGCGCACCTGTTGTAATTATAATATATTATTATTATAATCATTTCATGTTAATAAATCTATATTAAAAAATAATAAATATTAATTGATGTTTATAATTAAATATGAAATGGTATTAATTATAGTAAATCAATTAATAATTAAAAATATAAAAATTATAAAAAGTAAAAAAATACAATTATTGTATGGTGTTTTTGATTGATTAAATTACCAACAACCATGGTTATACTTCTTATAAACAATTTTTTAAAATTCTTTGATTTATTACTTCTCTCATACATCAAAAAAGTTAAATAAGTGTACCAAGGACATGATACAGAGTAAAAAGGTTTAAATACATCACACCCAACAAGTAGCAAAGAATACCCATTGCGCACTGGGTGTTTGGTTAACTTGCTTCACTTATCAATGTCTGGGCTTTGTACGAGAAACATATTCCTTTTACTTGATGAGGAAAATCATCTCAGTCAGAGACAGATAAAGATATATACAACAGATTAAGATTAAGAACAGATTATTAACCTAACCTAACCAGATTATTAAGTACAGATAAAAATTTTATACAAATTATTATTATAAAAATTGAGAATTACTGAAATACTACTAAATAATTAAAATATATATTTAAATACCTTAGAGTTTTTAACTAATGATCTTAATTTATTTATTCATTATATTGCATAAATGATAGTAAATTAGAATGTAGTAAGTAGACACATTATATGCTACGAATCTTGAAAAAAGTGCAAAAAGTATGTATTATGAGAAGGGGATCAAACCAACACAGTATAACACCAATCTTATGGCCAAATAAAAAAAAAAAATACTATAACTGTTAATTTTTTTTAACTACAGTGTCTTAGTATATTATTCTCGAATAAAAATTTTTATTTTAAAAATGTACTTTGTAAAACGGGCTCCTCTTCTTCGTCATCTATTACAATGGATTCAAGTTCTTCGTTAATGTCATCATTCCGTACTTCAGTAGCTAGTCAAAATAAAATTTAAATATTTTTAAACAATCTTGATTTATATTAGGTACATGTTTTAATATATGGTAAATGTCATAGGATTAGAGAGATTGAAAAAAATGGGTCTAAACGACAATTAAAAGACGTAAGCGTCATTGTTGGCGGTTATATCAATTTATAATTTAGTTATATCGTTCTGATTGCACTGTAAAAAGCGATAAGCGGCATTAAATAATGAACGAACTCAAGTCACACATTCAATTAGTCATTGTAAATTATGAAAGTGATAATATTCAATAGAATAATATGATGTAAGTTCTAGGTACAAGAAAAAAAACTGCGTAAGAACCTTTTTTTTTTTTAATTAGCTATAATAAAATTATAATTATGAATAATTAATCCAATCCATAAAAAATGTATAAAAGCCTATAATGTACCTTATTAAATCTCAAAACGATTTGTTATTTGATGTTCTAAGGTTGCAAATAATACAATTTATTTGAAATATTATGTTTTTCGGCTTTCCAGCACAATTTAGTTTTTGGTGCTTACATCCATTTACCTTCTAACCATCGATATTACCAGACGCACCAAGGAAGAATAATCATTGCCAAACAGAAATTCAACAGAAAAAAATAGCAATTATAAATACTTACTATTAATAGAGTGATTTCCCAGTAGATAAATTGGACCATTTCCTTTTACAAGTTTAAATGTAACTGGTTGAGCTGGGAAAAACAGATCAAGTACACATTGACTTTGAACTCCCCCTTTCAAGACAACCATAGGGACCTTTAAATCAGAGTTGTAACCCGATGCTTCTACTTCAATAACGTGAACTTCACCATCTGGAACTTCTGGTCCAAGAACCGCCTATGGAAAGAAAAAAAACTTATAAAAATCACTGTAATACGAATTAAAAAGAAATTAATTAACCTGTTTAATAAATAAAATATGTTCACTTTCTATAATTCGAGTACCGTTATTGGTAAATAGTGTTAAATCAGGATCCCAAACTACAGTCTTCTTAACTTTGTCTAATGTAGCTCCTACAGAAAAAATGTAATGTCCTTTTTTCAATAATTGTTAAATAGTTATTAGTAATAATATATACCTAATATATTAGGTACCCACCTACATAAATAATTAATAAAATAATTTTATTATTTACAGTACATTTAAAAGCCAATGAAAATAAAAGCCTTATGAATAATATAAATAAATATAGCAATGAGAATCAATATAAATGTAATATAATGTCCAAATTCCAAATTCAATGTAAATTTGAGTTGAAATGATCCATGTCTTAAGATGGGTGAAGAGGATTAATGTTGAATTTGCGCGGGATTGCATGCAAGCGATTTTGAATGAAATTCTCAACATCAATAGCCTTGACTACAAATAGTCACGTGGAGATTATATAAAGGAATGGCAAGCCATCTAAATCGGAGTGAACGTGTGCGTGGGCGCGAGAGAACGAATGACAGTGAAGAGACACACGCGCGTGTGGCGTCAAACGCTAAATTAGGCGACCAGAATTTGTGAAAAAATACTAATACGAATCACGTGGGAAAATCATTAATGTTTTACAAACGCTTGCCGATGTCATAAAAAAAAAAAAGCTAGAGAACTATACAACAAAATAAGACAGGAAACACGTTTTCGCTGCCATTGTTTTTAGGTTAGCGTGGTCCGCCGACGAATGCATGGGCCCGTGGAGATAAAGACACGCTCGCGAAATAGGCACATTTAATTCGTAAATTACACGGCGGAAAAATACGAAATCGCCAACGAATCGGATAATAAAATGAGAAAAAACTTATGCTATTATATAATTTATAATATAAACACGTTTCATGCTCACCCCATAAGTATTCATCAGCCATGTTAAGACTATTGATATTCACACACAATAAAACGAGACGATCGTCCTTGTTACACGGACCACACGAAGCAAATGAAATGAAAAATATTCTAGCAGTGTACGGTACCACCAACTATAACTGCAAAATGGCCAACCAATGGCAAAATAAATGGGTATGCTACGCCTAACCACGCAAGACTCGTTCCCCGGTCATGGAAGAAATAAACCCTAGTCAAGGCCAAGCAATAAAGGGACGACCGAGATGTTTGCGGTTTGATTTACCACAGTCGCACTTATAAACACGTTTTGCTGTAGTCATAGATATTATTATCTGTTAGACTGCACAGTGCACACGTCTGCACTGCACGATTAAAGGTATCTAATATCTATGGTTGGTTCCCCGCAAAATTATTATCTATAATCGTGATTAGTATCGTGGTAAGACCGTGGTGGTGTGTTCATGATAACAGCAGCTTCAGCTGCAGATAATGATAAAAAAAAATCGTCACACAAATCTCCAGAGAATCGAATACAGCATCATAATGGACCTTCGATATAAATTGTCCGAAATTACTTCTATAGGAGCCTATGAACAAACTGTGATACTGTCAGGTCTTTTTTCTCGTTCACTCGCTGTTTCTAACTCATCGTAATATCGGAAAACAACGAACTACACAAATGACACACTTTATGTGATCTCTCATTACAAAGCACTCATAAATTAAATTGACGTAACACGTTATCTTCTGTACACCGATCGTTCGTAGTTCGAATAAGGCGAGTGATGAATGAAATAAATACACTTTTAGTAAATTTACGAAAATGTATATATTTATGTATAATAACTTTTAATGTTTGATAAATTTGGGACAGAGTTTAATCTCTGCCCGAGAAATTAGTTACAAGTAAATTTAAAGGATTTGGACTTAGAGGCTCGCGGCAATGTTACTTTGGTAATCAACGACGAGTATAAGTCCGTACACTTTGGGAGTTAAGCTAAAAACTAATAATTAACAACTGACTTTTACATGGATCTCTACCCGTATATATAGTCGACATTTTGGCCTAGGACAATGTTTTACAGAGTGATGGACCTACGTGCTCCAACTTTTAACAATTGACCTCGGCACGAGCAAATGTGTTTCGAAAGTGAAACGTATGATATAATATAGAAAATATGTATGACAAGTGACAACACGTGACCTAGATATAGTAGTATGTGGGTAGGTTTACTACATACCTCCCCTATAAAATGAAAGCCCACGGACAGTTAGAAATCAATTTTAAGTTTAGGATATATTGGTCGATTTTTGTCTTCTTCTGTGTCATTGTGTATTGGATTTTCTCTGACCGTTATTGTAGGTTCTAAAGGAATTTCCTCTTCTGCTTGTGGTTTTTTCGAATTTTGTTCTTCACGTTCTCTAAGTGTTACATTGATTTTTATTGTGATAAATATTATGCTTCCAACCAATAATATAGCTGTTATTGAATATAATATGTAATCACTTTGAGTTTGTTTCTGTGATATTTGTTGTATCTTCTTGTCCTTTTCAACTTTTTCTGTTAACTCACCTAGTGGTATAGCTATGTTATTCAAGTCTTCCATTTGGTTACCTCGTATATGCTTATGTTGAATGTCATCATCAAATTGGTTATTTAATAATTTATCAATGTTTTTTATTTTTGAATCTGGAATAAAATCTAGATATTCTTCTTGGAAATTTACCTCTTCAGGTATCAAAATGTTTCGAGTGGCGTAAGCCTTACAGGTTTCATTTAGAGTAAAAAGTCCTACTCCTTCTAGTAGGCGGTTTATTGATTGTTTGTCATTGTCACATGTTATAAAAACTGTTTCACCTGTAGAAGAATAAAGCCATTGATTTTTATATTTTAGTTTATGAAATATAGACGTTTGAATCTTGGTTTGCATTATTTC